>JAEANM010006865.1:0-18232 GCA_017656035.1 Myanophis thanlyinensis
TTTTATATGTATGTATGTATGTTTTGTTTTTGTCTGTTTTATGTGTTTGAAAAAAATAAACAAATTTTAAAAAAAAATTGCATGGCTGCACTGATTTTCGATGGTAGCTCTTGCAATGGTCATTAAACAAATTGTATCTTAAGTATGTTATTATGTAACTGTGACTTGCAACTTCCTGCTGGCTTCCCCATTAACTTTGCTTGTCGAAAGTTGGCTGTGAAGGTTGCAAGGGTGATCATGTGACTATGGGATGCTACAAGCATTTGCCAAATCCTGATTACACAGTTCCAGGCTCACTGTAATAACACTGCAGCTTTGAGGATTGGTGGGAAGTCTCCTTGCCCAGCACTTCTGCAACTGGTCACTCAACGAGTGGTTGCTAAATGAGAACTATCTGTACTGGATGATTGCTCAGTTTGCCCTGTTTCTCTTGGATTTTTCTTCTCCTCTCCAAAGGCCAGGTGTGCTCTCCTTTTCACCTCCTGCCTTCTCCAAGTTCTTGCTTTCTTGTTTACAGGGAAGGGATCTGCCCACCATCTCTTGGTACCAGAAGTGATTTTTCCCATACAGGGAGATGAGCAGAGAAAGTGCCTTCAACTTCTGTCTCTTCCACAGCTGCCACCCTCTCTGCCACAGCTCCCTGAGGTGCAGAAGCCCCTTGGGCAGCAGACTTGGTACCATGGCGCCATTCCCCGGGTGGAGGTGCAGAAGCTTCTGCAGACCAATGGTGACTTCTTGGTGCGTGAGAGCCAAGGCAAGCAGGAGTATGTCCTTTCAGTGCTGTGGGATGGGCAACCACGACACCTCATCCTGCAGGCTGCTGATGTGAGTATTGGGGGAATAGCAGGGTGGTAGTGGGAGGCCCAGGCTCAGCACGCCTTGTGCAAACAAGTCATCAAGCATGCTCCATATACCTTTGTTCATTGGGAACAAGTCTTCTACTCCAGTACTGACTGACTTCTTTGGCCCTTTTTAAGAAAGGCCTAGGGGCCTTGATTGAGCAGAACAGAGCTCCAAAGAATCCAGAATCTTGTGCATGAGATTGCCAGTGAGCACAACAAAGCTGGGGTTCAGTGCTGCCCTTTGACATCAGAGCACTGATACACAATTTGGCAGGTGTAGGTCTGAAGGCTGATGCAAGTGGAGTGGATTGGCAAGGAGTAGATAGCATGGAGTCATCTTCCAGGAAGCTCCCTGGGCCGGAGTTCTGATCAGATAAATTTGAGCCACTTGCTTGACTCTCTGGTGTATTCTAGAAGAAAGCTGTTTTGTGCAAAGGATGGCATTCCCTATTGTAAGGACTTGCCTGAGCTGTCTTCTTAGGAAAGCATGACTCTTGAAACCAATGTTATTTCAAAAGGAACTTTTACTGAGAGAAGTGATTGCGGAGAAGTCAGGTGGAGTCTGAAGATTCTCACAGGAAGTGTTAAGTTAATTTTCTCTGTTCAGTCTCCACCCACTGCCCCACCAGTAGCTAATACGATGGCACAAAGGTGTTATAAGAACTTCAAGGTGGGATGGTGATAACAGGTCATCTTCGGGTGCCACAGCCTTGGGTAACAGGCTGGAACCGTCTGAGAAGGAATCCATCCTGATGGCCCAGTCCCACTCCCTAATTCCCATGTGGTGACAGCAAAAGTGAAAGCATTCAACCCCAAGAAGCAGCCCCCACTCCTTTTCGGAATGAGTGTTCTGGCAGGAACCTGACACCTATTCTCTACATTGTGAATTTCAGCTAAATATGATCTTGGGCCAACTTTGACCTTGTATACATGTATTCTTGGCCTTTTTCAGGAACGAAGTTTGCAGGAGGGAAATTCTTTGTAAGATGCCTAGTGTGGAGTAAAGTTCTGCCACCAGCTGGCTTGGGAGGCTGTAGTTAGTAGGAAAATCCTGTTCCTTTTAGGAAAATGTAGAAGAGGAAGCAATGGTGTAGAAAGGAGAATGACTTTTCCCACAAACTGTAGACTTCCAGAGTAATGGTGGGGTGCTCTTTTCCCCAGAATCTGTACCGCTTGGAGGGCGAGGCTTTCCCTACCATTCCGCTGCTGGTTGACCATTTCTTGAAGTCCAGGCAGCCCATAACGAAGAAAAGTGGCATTGTGTTGGTCAAGCCCATCCCCAAGGTAGGAACCCAATGGTGGTGGTGATGATGTGCTGGAGAGTGGTTGGGGGAAAATGATAGACTGCTCTTCCAACAGGACAAGTGGGTGTTGGACCATGAAGACATTGTGCTGGGGCAGCGCATTGGGCAGGTGAGTGATATCTCAGCAGGGCAAACCCTCTGAATGGAGGAAGCACCTGGCTGATTGGTTGTACCCTCATCCATGGCCAGAACTTTCCTTTTAGAGCAATAGCTTATTTCACAAACTTCAGTTACCGCCCTCCCCTCCATTGAAAAGGAAGTTGTCTGCTTCTGGATGTGCTCCTTTTTCAGTCTTTCACCAAAAGGGCACATGGTCAACAGGCCCTGCTCTGGACGCCCCAGGGCTGTTAATTGCTGCACAAGTTCACCCTGCAGTTTTGTTGGCCTTTGCATTCTTTTCCTTTGAGTTCCTGGTTCCAAGCCTTTAGGGATGGACCCGACTCTGGAATCACACCCTTTGATTCACTTTACAAAGCAGCTGAAAAGTCTTTCTGGGATTAGGGGAAGGACTTATTTAGCTGATAGTTCTGTGTGGGGGCCTGTTTTAAATAATAATATGATCTGTTCTATTCCAGGGTATTGATTAAAATGCATGGCTGGGTTGCTTTAATGTTGTTTTATTGAATTGATTTCTAATCTAATTATTGTTTTATATTCTGCTGCAATCTTGTGTTAGTGGTTGGTCTTTCTGAAAGGTGAGTTGTGAAGGCAGAAGTTTAGGAACTTGCTTGTTCTGCCAGAACGCAGCAAATTTCAAGCCCATTTCCCCAACATTTGGCTACTCCTTGTCATGCCAAAGGAGGGGCTGTTGTTATGTGGCCTTGGCCTTTGTTACACAGGGCAATTTTGGAGAAGTCTTCAGTGGATTCTTGCATGGCAGTAACACTCCAGTAGCAGTGAAATCCTGCCGTGAAACACTTCCCAATGAGCTGAAGGTCCGGTTTCTGCAGGAGGCTGGGTACGTATGGCTCTATGTTGGATGAGGCCTTCAGCCAATCACCAGAGCACAGACACCAAGAACATGTTCAAGATCTCCCTTTCAATAGAAGTTGAGAGAACACACAACTCCCACACTGGATGTCTAGTGACCAACTCTTTCTCAGCTTATAGGCAGATACTTGAGAGTTTTCCGGAGGGAGGCATTCAGAGCTTCTGCCTACTTTGGCACATTAGCAGAGAGCCTGGACTCTGTGTGATTCCTTGGCAATCCCCTGCCTTTGCCGTCTCATGGCACATCTGTGTTTGATTCTGGGGACTCTTCTTCTGAGTATCTGAGAGGAGACAGCAGGCACAGCAGGGGCCTCTGGGTCCAAGGAAGCTGGTTGTGAAGGCTTCAGTATTGTTTCTGCAAATGTTCCTTAACCAGAGATATTGAAGAAGGGATTAGGATACAAAAATCTTGGCAACTAGCTACATTTCCTGTACCATCCAGTTTATCCCAATCCTTTTGCTAACCACCCAATACACAGAAGGGTGTTAGCAATTCTTCTAAATGGAACATGTGGTTCTGTTCTGCACTGCATATTTTGCAACTGCCATCCACTTTCCCAAGATCTGAGAAGCCCGTTATGGACTGTCCCTTCCAGCTGTCTTCTCTGCCTCCCGCTACAGGATCCTGAAGCAGTATAGCCACCCCAATATTGTGCGGCTCATTGGAGTCTGTACTCAGAAGCAGCCAATCTACATAGTCATGGAGCTTGTAAAGGGTAAGTCTTTTGCTCCACTTGCTTTCTTGAATCCATATTCTGTCCACCACCAACATTTACAGGAAGTAATGAGGCATGATTAGCTGCTATGTTGGCTGAAGAATGTTCTACTACCTTGATAGCAGCTACTCTATTGTCTGCTGCTCATCTGAATCCCAGGGAACTCTGCTGTTGAAAGGCTGAACTAGATTTCATGAATGGGGATGCTCCTGTCCCAGAGTGGCCCCAGCCTCTGCCTTCTCCCTCCCCAGGGGGTGACTTCTTGACCTTCCTGCGCAACAAGAAGACTCAGCTCACAGCCAAGGACCTTCTGAAGATGATGGAGAATGCTGCCGCAGGGATGGAGTACCTGGCCAGCAAGCACTGCATCCACCGGTGAGTCTGCTCAACCCAACCTGCAGCCAAGTCAGGAGGGCCTTGTGGTAGGTTTAGCTGAGCTTCCCTGATGCCTTTGCCTGGGGATGTCAGATGGCTCTTTCCAATCTGTCCCATAACCGAGGCTGTTGATTGCTGCGATCAAAGGGGCAGAGTTACGCTGAGCAAAACTTGAGTCACTTTGTATCCTGGAGAAAAAGCCAGGATGCCCTGTCTTCTGTTTGAAGAGGACAGAAAAATGGCGAGATGGCCATTTGCAGGGGCTGCTGGAAAAGTATCCATGACTGGACTTGAGCATCTCTGAGCAACCGCCTGTGATTCTGCTGCTTTCCAGAGATCTGGCAGCACGAAACTGCCTGGTGACAGAAAGTAACACTCTGAAAATCAGCGATTTTGGCATGTCACGGGAACAAGTGGATGGCATTTATGCCTCTACGAGTGGAATGAAACAAATCCCCGTGAAGTGGACAGCTCCAGAGGCACTCAGTTATGGTACGTAGTTCTCTGGCCCTGCAAATGGCTGCTATGGAGCCTTGGCTGGGTTGTTTTTCGCCACCGCTGTCATGTATTTTGAGCTTCTTGCAACCACCTTTAATCCCTGATAGAAATATCTCCTTGAAGATTATGGGCAGTCTCCCTATTCCCAGTTCATGCCTACTACTCTCTCCCCCCCTCCCCTTAGGTCGGTATTCCTCAGAAAGTGATGTCTGGAGTTTTGGGGTCCTGCTGTGGGAAGCTTTCAGCCTGGGTGCCACACCATATGCCAATATGAGCAACCAGCAGACCCGTGAAACTGTGGAGAAGGGTGAGTCCTAAAAGGCCTTTGCAGGAGACAGAATGGTGTAGTCCATGGCTGGGAATCTGAGCAAAAACCCAGCAACGCTGTGGCAAATGATTCTGAAGAGGGTTGGGAACTGCTTGGTTGTTGCAGAAGTGGCTCAGGTACAACTGGGAATGAGACCTGAGCAGGAAGCTAGAGGGTTGGAAGTGAGAGGGGTGAGTATCATGGCCAAGCCATGGGGGTTCGGCAATTAGTTGCCCTGCAGACCCTTCAGTTGCTCTGCTTTGAGGATCCAATAGATGCTTTGACAATAAAGGTTAGTGAAGATGGTGGAACTTGCTGAGATGGCCAGGTTGATTTGTTTGAGTAGACAAAGACAATATCTAAGTTTATTGCTGACTGGAAAGCCCTTATGAACTTTTTTACATAAAACAGAAAAAAATGAATGGTTTTGATAATTAAACGATTACAGCAAGAAGATAGTTACAATGTAACTTTAGAGTGGGAACAAGTGGATGGCATTTACTCCTCCTCCATGAGTGGAATGAAACAAATAAACAAATTGACCCTATAAAGTGGTCAATTTATATTTTGACTTATAACGGCTATAAAGATAGGAAGCCACATTGTCTGTCTGTCTTTCTCTTTTCTTTTCCTTTCTTCCTTTCTTTTTTCTTTCTCTTTCTTTTAGTTCTCTGTTCTTTTTTCTTCTTTATATTAGTATTAGTTTTTACCTGATTTTAATTTTTTAAAATAAAATGTTATATATATATATACAATATTTACACACACATAGAGGTGCATACAATAGATTCTGGCAAATCTTCTTCAAGGTTTCCTCATTTGATCTGCCTTAATGGTCTGCCCACTTGGTCTCCTTCATAGGCTCTCCTCATATGTGATAGTAAAACTTCATATAGTAAAACTGAATATCTGAAACAAAAATCATTTTACAAATCATCGTCCAGCAAGGCTTTTTCCTGGTAAAAAGCTTTATACTAAATATAAGGAACTAAATAAGTGGAAAGAAACATTATCACTCCAGACAGGTTTGTTGTTAATCATTAAGATACTTTGAAGATAAAATCACTTACTGGCTTTCAGTGTTGGATTTCAACAATTAACATTCATTTGCTGACTTTAGTGGTATGAAAAACAGTTTTATCAATTCTGGCTGATTTGCCAGCTAAGGTAATTCCTAGATGAATAGACTGGAGTACTGCAAGGCAACGTGCATGTGCCTTGTCCTTAAGGATGACTTTAAAAATTGGTTAGCGCAGAGATCAGTCATATAAAATTAACTGCCATAATCAGGTTTGTGACTGGCTGGTTGGTCAGCCCGATTTGATTGGTTGGTTGATTGATTTTAATTCTCAGGAAGATATTGAGCTGTGAAAATGTGCTCTGTTTCTTGTTAAATGTCCCTCCCATAACCTGGTTGCCCCTTTTGCCAGGTACTCGTCTGAGTGCTCCAGACCAGTGTCCGGAAGAGGTATACCAGCTCATGTTAAAGTGTTGGGAATACGAACCACAGAAACGACCCAGCTTTAGTACCATACTCCAAGACCTGGTTGTGATTCAGAAGAAGCAACGGTGAGAATGCTCATCGCAGGATGTCTGCACAGATACTTCTCAAATCCTGTGCTATACTGACATCCCGGACCATGGCATTTCGCTCTTTTTAGTCACAAAAACAATCTCCAATCAGGTCACCTGCCAAGCACTCAGCAGTGGCGGCCAGAACAGCCCTAAAGCTTTGGTCTTTGAAGTCATCTGTATTTTCTCTAAAGTTGATAATCATTATAAGGTTTGGATTATATCCTCAAAAATGCATGTTTAATTAAAAGCAAGTCCCAATCTTCATCTCAAATAAGATAGATAAGATACAAAGCTACAGAAGAAGGAATTTAAGACGTAAGAGGCTTCATATTTTATAAACACTTCACTGTGATGGGGTGGAGGTAGGTTTAAATATTTCATCTAAAACTAAACTGTGAAACTTCATAATGGCCTCAAAAGAACCATCTTAAACTAGAAACAAAGCAAATCCATTGACCATCTATTGGCAGGATTTTCTTTCCTTAAACTGCCATGACCAGGAACGACAGGCCCCCGTTGTGATCCAGGCACTGGGGATCAAATCCTGCAGGAGAACCAGATGCTGGTCATGCCCTCCCTTCTTGGAAGTTCATCATATATCGGCTGGTTCTCCATCATGAATCATACACACAAGTTTTCCTCTTTTTGTCTCTCATCTTTGAGGCTATTTAATATGCCAGTTCAGCAGGAAGATATAGATGGCAAATCTTTTGATACTTAAGTCAATTTTCGGGCTTCAGCAAGTTTCAACAACTCGTCCTCCCTCCCCCCCCCCGCCCTTTTGGCCCAAACGGAGAGCCGGAGCCTCCCAGCTGCTTGGGGCCTTTTGGCAGGAACGGCGAGGAGCAGCTGCGCCTCCCTTCCTCCTAGACCCTCGCGTAACCCTTGCGGGACTCCAAGCGCAGGCCGCATCGGCGGTAAGGGAGCGGCTCCCAGCGCCCCAGGCCCGTCCTGCCACGGGCCTTTGGGAACGGCCGCCTGCCTTCCGAGGCGCGGATCCACCGCCCGGGCGCGGGCCCAGCTCGGCCTCGACGGAGGAGAAGCGGCGGGGCTGGGCCGGGAGGCGCCACCTCCAGCCAGGCAGGGCGGGGCGAGGCGAGGCGAGGCGAGGCCGGCGGCGCGGGTCGGGATCGGAGGGCCGGCAGGGGCCGCTGTGACCGCGGCGGCGGAGGCGCGGCTCCCGAGGCGGCGCGGCCAGCAGCGGCGGCGGGAGCCGGGCGGGCCGCGGAGGAGCTGGGTCGGGGCGGCGAGGCCCCGCGTCGGGGCGGCCGATGAAGCTGAAGAAGCAGGTGACGGTGTGCGGGGCGGCCGTCTTCTGCGTGGCCGTCTTCTCGCTCTACCTGATGCTGGACCACGTGCAGCGCGACCCCGCCCGGCCCCTCCCCGGGGGGCACCTGCCGCGGGTGAGTCCGGGCGGGGGGGCGCGGGCGGGGGCGCGGGCGGGGGTCCCCCAGGCTGACCTGGCGCCCCCCCCGCAGAGCCAGATCTCGGCGCTGCAGAGCCGCATCGAGCAGCTGGAGCAGCTCCTGGAGGAGAACCACGAGATCATCGGACGCATCAAGGACTCGGTGCTGGAGCTGACGGTCGGGCACGAGGGGCGGAGCGCGCCGCTGCCCCTCCGGCTGCCCAACGGCTCCTGGTCGCTACCCTCCGAAGGCCGCCCCGGCTTCTTCTCCGTGGCGCCCGGAGACTGCCGGCTCGCCCCCCGCGCCCCCCGCCCCGAGCCCGACCTGCAGGTGAGCGGCGGGTGGGAGGATAGAGCTGGGGTGGGGCGGTGGGGGACGCCCGGTGCACCTGCCGTCTGCAACCTCCGCCCGCAGATGCTGGCCGTGTCGGCGCTGTTGCCCTACGACAACCAGGACGGCGGGGCGTGGAAGCAGGGCTTCGAGATCACCTACGAGCCCCACGAGTGGGATGCGCAGCCTCTGCAGGTCTTCGTGGTGCCCCACTCCCACAACGACCCAGGTGAGCCGTCAGGGCAAAAGGCAGACTGCTCTTCCCTAGCCCGGGCCTGTGGCGGGGAGGGGGCACTTGTGGGGCTGGTGAGCACCACAGGCCCCGGTCTGGTCCTGGAGGGGAAGGATGCAGAACTGGGCGGAGAATTTACCCCCATTTCAGTTCTCACCTTCCAGAGTAAGCAATTAAAGAGGCAGAAAAGAATTAAATGGTAAACCAAAGAAATTAAAGGCATGATTAGAAAAGCAAATGTACTTTGGAAAAGGCAATGTAAGGAAGGAAATATACCTGGAAGTGCTGTACATCAATATATGGCAATCAGAATCAATGGAAAGGATTTGCAAAGTCTTCTAATCCAATCAGAACTAGAAGCAGGAATCCCTGTAGGATTGCAGACAAGTGGCTGTCCAGTTTTTTCTTAAAAACCTCCAGTGACAAGCACTCATTACTTCTGAAGGCAAACTGTTCCATTGGTTAATTGTTCTCCTTAATTCCAGGTTGTGTTCTCGATTAATTTCCATCCATTGTTTCTTGTCCTGCCATCTGCTGCTTTGAAAATTAAGTTTACCCCTTCTTTTTTGTGGTAATTTCTCAAATAATGGATCACTGCTGCCACATCCCCCGCCACCTCAATTCCTTCTTTTCTCTAGACTAGCCAAACCCAAACCCTGCAACAGTTCTTCATATGTTTTTGAAGGAGTATAGTAATCAAACTATAAGTGTTATATTTGCTTTTGTTATGAATTGCTTATGCTGCTATACGTTTGTTATTGATTAAACCAATATTTGCTGTTTGCTTCTGATATGATATACTGCTAGAAATAATTTGTTATGAATTAACCTTTATTATTGGCTCCTACTTATACTGTCAGAAATTGTTAGGAACTTATTCTAGCTTGGTAAGAATTATAATTTTGATACTGGTTGGCATTAGTGCAAAACTTGTTACCTCGCTTCTGTGTCTCTCTTCTGTCTTTGTTAGTTACATCCTTGAAAATGCAGAAGAAACTGTTACCCAGGAATATCAGGCCCCATAGATAAAGGAACCAGAGTAGGGAGTTCTCCTGCCTCAGAGATAGTGTACCATACAGAGATAGGGACCTGAACAAGGAATGCTTTGAAGATAAAGACCCACATTGAACTTTTGTCTCTGATTGGGTAAACATTGTTTCTGAATGGGTAAAATGTACATAATACTCCGTGTCACTCTTGCAGAGGTGTGGCTATTTCTTACATGCTTTTGCCTATGTTTTGGAAATAGTTTTCACCCAGCCTTTGTCTTTGGCCAAAGAATAAAAAGCTGTTTTTTTTTGCAAGCCTCGTCGAGTCTCACTCTCTTTGGAATCTCAGTGGCTCAGCGAAACTTCTGGGACCTTACAATTTTGTCTTCAGGCCCTTAGTCATCTTAGTTGCTCTTCTTTGCACTTTTCCCAAAATAGCAGCATCTTTTTTGTAATGTGGTGATCAAAATTGGATGCAGTATTTCAGATGTGGCCTTACTAAGGCTTTATAATGTGGTTCTAATACTTGACGTGATTTTGATTCTGTGCCTCTTGTAAGGATTGTATTAGCTTTTTTTGGCTGCTGCCGCACACTACTGGCTCATTTTTAAGTGATCATCCATTAGCATTCCAAGGTCTCTCAAATTTACTGTTTTTGAGCCAGGTTTAGCCTACTTGTACCATTGGTTTTTCCTGCCTAGGTATAAAACCTTACTTTTCTCCACATTAAATTTTATGTTGTTGGATAGGGCTCATTGTTCAAGTCTGTCAAGATCTTTTGGGATCCTGAGCTTGACTTCTGGGGTGTTGGCTATTCCTGCCAGTTTGGTGTCATCTGTAAATTTGTTGAGTTCCCCTTCTAAGCTACATACTGTATGTTCTATTGAAAGTGAACATAATTCTCTTTCAATAGAATAATGTAGCTCAAGGCTGAACTGTGGAATCCTTGGTGTTCTCTGGGCTGGGTTGTTTTCTTGCAGAATATCTTCCAGGAAATCTCTAGTGTTTTCAGACTTGTTTTGGACTAGGATAGTCATCGTTTCCCAGTTGAAGCTATGATTAATTCTGTCCATGTTTTGTGAAATTAAAGATATTTCATCATGTCTTCTGACTTCTAGTGATCTGGATGCATTCTGCTAGTCTTCTGCCTGTTTGTCCCACATATTGGCTGTTGTAGTCTTTATTTCCATTGTATGTTGGAGATGATTCCTGTTTTTACTTCTGGGGCTGCTGGATTTTTTGGGGATAACTTAGGCTCAGTGGTGGAATTCAATGAGTTTTATTACCGGTTCGGTGTGCGCACAATCTGTGCTGCCACGCAGCTTCTAAAATGCAAGTTTTTCCTTACCAGACGCAGCCCGGGTGATTAGGAAGGCTGTGGAGGCGCGCAAAATAGCTGTTCTACATGGTTCAGGTGAGCAAAAAAGAAAAAACGGGGGAGATATAGGATAGGAAAGGACAGAGGCGAATGGGTGGGGCTAAACTTCATCACCGCTACCGGTTTGCAAGAACTGGTATGACCAGGCTGAATTTCACCACTGCTTAGGATGTATTGGAGAGTTTTAATTGGTATGTGTGCTATGCTGATACTATGTGGTCTATTGGAAATTTCTGAGATGTTTTTGACGTATGGCAGTATTATACTTTTTACAGCTTGTGTTGGTTATGTTATATTGGCTTGGGTGGTCAGGCACTTTTTGATGAAGTTTTGTGGATATTCATTTTCTGCAAGATGTTGTATATTTTAATGTTGTAAACCACCCAAAAGGACCTCATGGTGAGATGGGCAGCAAACAAATGTTAAAAAATAAAATAAAAAATAGATGATATGTTTCCTTTCTGCTATTCAGGGTTGCTGCAGTGTTTGTATTTATCTAAATAAAGTTCTTACACAGTTTTTCTTATGAGTGTTTGGTAGGGGAGCACTTGATTGGTGTCAGTAACTTTTTGGTATACTTGTGTTTCTATTTGCCTGATAAGGATAACCAGGAAGGGTAGTCAGTTGTTTTCTTTTTTCCTTGTGAGTTAGATTCCTTTGATGATGTTGTTGATGGTGGTTTTATGGGTGTTCTCTAATTGGTCTTTTTCTATTATGGTGAAGATATCCTGTACATACCTGATTCATATTTTGGGTTGAATTTGAGAAAGTGCTGTTGATTCCAGACGTTTCATTATAAACTCAACTATGTGTCGGAATGGTCATCCATTTGGCAACTCCTAATTTCAATCAACAAATGCTCTGTCTTACATATTAGTGAACCTAATCAGAATGTCAAGTATAAGATAGGTGGTGTTGAACTAACTGATGACCCTCATTATGTCAAGGACCTAGGTGTGCTTATTTCTGATTATCTTTGCTCCAAAGTTCATTGTAACAGCATTGCCAAAATTAAGAGTTAATCTAATTTTGTGCAGTTTTTTTTCCTGGAAACAGTGTATTGTTAATTAGAGCTTATAAATCCTATGCCAGACCAATCTTAGAGTATTGTTTGATTGTTTGGAATCTTCATCATAAATCTGATATCAGTACAATTGAGCGGTTCACGAGAAAAGTTTTGTACTTTTCTGTATACAATAAAATTCCCTATGCTACTAGGCTCAAAATTTTCCATTTGGACAACTTAGAACTGTGTTGCTTGCGGTCAGACCTAGATATTGCATATAAAATTATACACAATAATGTTTTACCTGTAAATGTCTTTTTCTGTTTTAATAGCAATAACATGCATGCTAACAGCCGCTTTAAATTTAATGTAAACTGTTCCAAACTAGACTGTAAGAAATATGACTTTTGTAATAGAATTGTCAAAGTCTGGAATACTCTATCTGATTCAGTTGTATCTGCTACAAATTCTCATAGTTTCAGTTGCAAATTGACTTCCGTGGACCTTACACCATACCTAAGTGGACAAGAGAGAGGGACATGCATAAGTGCACGAGTGTACCTATTGTCCCTGTGATTGTATTTTTTATTTTTCTTATTCTTGTATCCATTTTTACTGTTATTGTTTAACGAATTCTAATAAACAAACAAACAAACAAACCTCCACTATAAGTCCTGAAAGTGGTGATCTCATCTTCAATTTGTTGATAACTTTGTCCTTCAAACTGAAAGTATGTGTTAAGCAAAGGTTGATGAGATTAAATGTCATGGATTCTTTGCTTAATTCTGGATCTGTGGATGTGAAAAGGTCTGTGATCAAATGAAACCATCATTTCATCCTTAACTATTGTTGTGTCTTTGATTCTTTAAAGGCCCTGTAGTGGGGAATTGATGGAGCATTTGCTTCCCCCTATGAGGTGCTGAGGCTTTTTGATTAATAATTTTGAGGTGGTGGTAATGATACAATTGGAAGGAGAGGTTTCTCAGGCTTGTACGTACCCCCCACTCTCCCTTCCTACCTAACTTACCCGTGGTTGTGTAAGCATTTCACTGCATATCGTACCATGTATGACTGTGTATGTGACCAATAAATTTGAAATTGAATTGTCTGTTTTTTTTCTTCCCTTGGGAATTTTATTCCTTTGAAGATATTGTTGATAGTTTTGTGGGTCTTTATTTTATTCATTTATTTAAACATTTATATAGTTGCTCATTTTCTAATAAACTCTGAGCAGTACTCTAGTTCTACTCTAAGTCTTCTCTAGTTGTTCCTTTTTTCTAATAAGAAAGAAGTTGTCTACATAGCATACCTTTGCTTGTATGCATGAGAGTGCTGTGGATTCTAGATGCAGTATTACAGTCTCTGCTATGAGTCCTGAGAGTGATGGTTTTCTTGTTGGTTGCCAACTCTTTCCATCAAACTAAAAGTAGGTACAAGTAGTCCTCATTTTACAACCATTTTGTATAGTGACCATTTCAACTGACAGTGGCATTGAAAAAAGTGACATGACCATTTCCCACACAATCATTTTAGCATCCCCTAGTCACATAATCAGAATTAGGATGCTTGGCAACTGACTCATATTTATGATGGTTGCACTGTCCCAGGGTTCTGTGATTACCTTTTGCGACCATCTGACAAGCAAAGTCAACGGGGAAGCCAGATTCACTTAATAACCATGTGACTAACTTAACTGCAAGGATTCCCTATAGAGGTTGATCAGGTCCACAATTCTGGGTATTTCAGTCTTACTGTATTTGGTTAGGTCAGGTGTGTTCTGTGGTATACTTTGACAGGATCTATAATGTAAATAGTGCTGTGATACTGAATGAAAGTTTAATCTCATCTTCTTCTATAATTAGGTCTCTGATATTGTGGAAACATCTGCAAGCAAACAGCTAAGCTCCAAAATCCAAAAGAATCCACTATTCACCTTCTGTTGTAGCTAACCATTCTTGTTTCTATCACAGATGTGCACCACTTCCTATATTATCTTTTATTCTTCTAGTCTATGAAAGTCTCACTACAAGTTCCCCACATTCTTCTCCTTTCTCTTAAGACATTCAATTTTCTTTCATATATTCGTAGTCCTTTATTCTCCTTTCTTTGACTAAATCATAACAACATTTTCTGTGTTGGTCGATTGCATTTGAGTTCAGTCAATGTTCATTATGCACTGATTCGTTCTTGACTCTCTCTCTTTCTCCCTCTCTTCTTATTTTACTGTACAGATTGTTAAGTCACCCATTCCGAGGGCACCAGGTTTTTCTATGTCACCTCTCACCCGCAACAGGCTGGGCAATTGCATACTTCATTTTCGCTTATTTTGACAAACATTCTTTGAATCATTCAGTCCATACACTAATACTTTCTACTGCAAATTGAATATTTTAAAATGCCAAAATATTAAGGAAATGTTCTGACAAATCTATTTGCTGTAGTTTTTCAGTTTTTATGATAATGTGCAATTGTTGGGAGTGAACTTAAGTGGATACACTTAATTTGGTCTTTGGCATTCATTTTCAAGTCCTTACTCTTTGTTGTGTCACACAATCTAGTTAACATTTGGGTACTCAGCCAGTAACGTGACTTCATCTGCTAAGATGAACATATCGCATCACCAACTTGTGATGTCCCTGCAAGGATTCAAAAAATATCTCACATATCCAAGAGGAGATTGTAGCATTCTCATCTTGCACTGACAAAGTTTATTCTTTATTCTTCCTTATATTTACTTCCCTGTTGCAGGTAACCCCCAACTTACAATCACAATTGGAACTGGAACTTCCTTCGCTAAGCAATGTGGGTGTTGACTTGTACCCAGTTTTATGACCTTTTTTGCAGTTGTCATTAAGCAAATCACTAAGATCACTAAGTGACTCATACGATCATTAAGCAAATCCAGCTTCCTCCCTTGAATTAGTTTATTGGAAGCCCCCTGGGATAGGTTGTAATTGGTAATTAGAAGACCCCCAGGATGCTGCAGCTAACGTGAACATGGGCTGGTTGCCAAGGGCCCAAGTTCTGCTCATGTGACTCTCATGGTGTGCAGTGGGTGTAAATGTGAGGACCAGTCATAAGTCATATTTTTCAGTGCGGGTTATAAGTTGAGGACTACTTTTATACTATTCTCACCATATTCAGAAGGCAACCCACAAATGTACTTGTACAGAAGTGAAATTCAAGCTTATTCATTTTATTATGCACTTCTTTTAAATTAGCTGACATGCAATCGAGATTCTTTCTTGCTTCTCCCAAAAAGAAACATTGAAAGAGCAAAAATTTGATTGGCACACCTCCTCCCAATCCGGCATTAAGGGGCATTGCAAATCCTGAATGTTGCTTCTTGTCCCTTCCTTTTTTGTATATATTTTTAAAGTTTACAAGTACAAGGTTAAAAAATTAAACTAAGAAGAATATAGAAAGTTTAAAAAAAGTACAGAGAAAATGTATTTAAAATAATTTCCTTCTCCCTCCAGACAACTTCAGTACCATATCACCTTCTCTGATGTTGCACTAAAAATACTTGTTCCCAGATCTCATATCCTGTCAAGAGAAAAACAGCTCTCATCATAACATCGCATTATTCTTTTTCAGTCTAAATGTTTCAGTGTTTGCTTCCTTTCTGTCCACTTAAGGGAACTATCAGCACATTCTTCTAGTTGACAGGCACAATTTCAGCCTTCACACACATTATTTATTATTTGTCAAATGTACAAGATGACAAGTATAGGTATGAACATGAACATAAACAAAGGAAGCAAATACCAATAAATGGGGACAATAAGACAAGGACAGTAGATACGCTGGTGTGCTTATGCATGCCCCCTTTACAGACCTCTTAGGAATGGGGTGAGGTCCACGGTAGACAGTTTGAGGTTGAAGCTGTGAGGGTGTCAAGATCCAAAAGGACATTTCTATATGGGGGGGGGGTGTTCTACTATATTCTGTAGGCCGTTTTATACAGTAAAATTTAGGGCTATGTAGATCTTGACACATTTACACTTTTTCTATTGCAAGGTTGCTGAGAGGGCGAAGGGAGTTGGAAGCGGCAACTCCTTGTTTTCATTCCTTTTAAGTTTAGTTCTCATGAGAACTTTCTCTGGCGCTTCACACCTGGGATGGGAAGTGTCTTCGGAAGTCGTTGGGCTTCTTTTTGAAATGGTTGGACAGTAATTAACATGTGATAATTAATGGGGTGGAATTTTAAGTTTTACAGGTGAAGAAATCCTGGAAGCTTTAGATTTGGGATTTCAACAGACCGTACCAGAACAGTGTCTTCAATAAAATCTTATTCTTTGGAATTCCGATTGCGTTGCTGATGTTGTGTGGAACCCCGACATTATCCCGAATCTCCCAAAAAGAAAATCCGTTGACTTCGGCGGCCGGTGTCTTGAGTCCCGATGCTCTCCCGTAAATAAGGGTTGCGAAAAAAGCTCAAGGAAGATGGAAGAACAAACCACTGCTGCCACGGGTTCGCCTACAGGAGCAGCGGCAGTGGCAGCGGCCCTTGACAAGTCTGCCAGCCTGATGGAGACAACGTTGACCGCCATCGTGGGAGCATTGGGCACGGAACCTGAACTCCTGCATGGAGCCCGGTCGAAGGGGCAGTTCATTTGGTTGAGCATCCAGGAGGAACCACCTCCACCTGCTGCAGAGGTGGCCTCCCAGGGGCTTCAGGGAGTCCCGGAGGCAGGGATTCGCCGCCTGCCTCAACCGATGTGTGCCTGGAGGGAGAGATTGAGCTTTGAAGCAGTGGAGACAAGGAGCCAGATCATCCCACCCTCCACTCGAGCCATTAACATGGGAAGCCTGCAGGAGCAACTGGTGCACCTGTCTGTGGGAAGCATCTCGCATTTCCAGGCCGTGGCGCCAACCAAGTGGACTTCCTCCAAGATTCTCCTTTGCCCCACAGGTCGGTGGGGAGACAGCGATCGGAGCAGCGCCGCCCTGGGCCGTACCGGGGCCGTAACAAGGGGCCTCCCTGCCCAGCTTGCCAGCTGCGGCTGCCATCGCAGTGAGCCCTGGACTGCAAGCGGTTTCGCCGGCCCCAGCCCTGGGGCCCATATCTGTGGGGTTTTGGCAGGTGCCTCAACTGCCCGCAGCGCAGATCCCGCCAGGTTGGGCCTTCTACCTGGGGCAAGGTTGGGTCCAGTGCCAATGGGGCCCAGCGTAGCTGGCCTGGGTGCCTCCACCCTGGGCGCAACCGCAAGGCCGTTACCTGCACGGGCGCAACCGGCACCTCGGATGCCACTTGCTGCGCCAAGGCCACCCCCTTTCAAGGTGACGTTCGATGGAACCCTGGCCAAGTTGGCCTACTTCTTAAACTGCATCTGCCTGCACTTTGACGTGGCCATTGTTATGCCACCGAGCGGGAAATGATGGTGGCTATCACCCATGTGATGAACGAAAGAGAAGCCGCAGAATGGGTGGCTGAGATGAACCAGCAAGAGACTCCCGAGCTGGACAACTTCCAAGATTTCGTGCAAGCGGTGAGCGAGCGTTTTGAAGACACTGTGCAATGGGAAGAGGCCAAAGCCGAAATCAAGGAGATCAAGCAGAAAGGCAGGCACCCGAAGGACTACATATGAGAGTTCCGCAGTTTGGCAGGGAGACTTCGAGACTGGCCTGATCGTCTTCTGATTCACTATTACAAGGAGGGCCTAAACCCAGGAGCTCCGCAAGGCAGGCAGAATTTGAGGAGCTCCTGAGAGGATCCACGACTGGTATCACCTAACTGTGGCGATGCACCTTGAACTCTACCCTCATTGGAAGGCTCCGACAGTGAAACCGGCGTGGAAGGCTCCAGCCCGGCGACTAGCAGCCAACCCCCCCGCCCGACTTCTGGAGCCAGTGCACGACAGGTGATGTGCTTCAGATGTGGCCAGATGGGCCACTGGGCCTCTGAGTGGCTCGTGCCAGCCCCTGTCCCACCCGCAAAGCAAGGGGCTTCAGCAAAGCCAAAGAAGGCTCCAGCGAGGAAGCCCAAAGATGGGGGAAAGTTCGTGAAACAAGCCTTGGAACCTGTGGCCAAGGAAGCAGAGCCGCTGACCCCTCTGGACAGTGCCGAGCCAAGCGACGAGGATGGGAGCGATGAACCGATGGTGAGTGTCGATGTCCCTCCTTTCCTACTCCAGGCCAGGTTAGCCGTCCCCAGCTCAGGGAAGCATAAGAACCTAGATGCCCTGCTAGATACAGGGTGTCAGGGTTCCACACCACATCCTCAACTCAATTAAAATCCCAGAGAACAAAAGTCCAAAGAATAAAATTTTATTGAGAACATG
>JAEANM010006867.1:0-18232 GCA_017656035.1 Myanophis thanlyinensis
CGTTTAGTTCTCAGTCATAGATCTAGGAAAGACAAGACATAACCCATTTATCTATGGATTATCTCTCTACATTCGACAGAGAAGTGACATGTCTTCAAAAAAAACCCAGAAAGCCCAGCTGTCACTTGTAAAACTACTTTTGGGACTCACATAGGGTGTTGTTACCCACTAATAGCCTCCACTTGAGCAAACTGGTTTTACATTTAAATCCAACACTCAATGTATTCAGATGGCTATTCTATTCAGAATACACAATTCAAATGGGTCTTACTAAAACACACCATTTGTGGCCCAACACTGTTTTCTGCTACTCAATGAAGGACGTTTAGGCTATTTCTAAGTATGAAGAAAAATTGTGACTTTTCCCAGTTGAAAAATTAATCTGTATCTAGATTGACCTAGACATGTGCATTTAAAACTGCGTTTCCCGCACACTGGATTGACTATTATTGTCAGTTCATTTTATCCATACATTCTACCAGTGTCTTATGCTAATTCTAATCCCTCTGGTTTGCCTCTGTTCTAATTATGTTTGTTTATTTAGGCATCATGGTGTATTTTAACTTTGAAATTGCTGTTGGATTTTTCTTCTCTTTCTTGCCATGGAGATTGAGAAAGATAAATGACTCCAGTGCTTTGCTTCCACCTCATGAAAAGGATTGTGCTGTAATGCATACACATTTGGATTCCCAACTTGAATTGGAGGTAGGCTAAGAAATACATCATTTGCTGCTTGATTAAAACTCTGACAAAAGTCCTGAAGTGTGAAGAATTATAAATGATTTTCTCGCTGCCTAATTTGTAATGTAGTTATTTGAAAAGAATCTCAGAAATCCAGAGTAAGTATTTCTGCTCCTCCCCCCTGAAATGTTATTATTATAAGAAAGGGAATGAATAATTGAGTTTACTAATGTTGTGATTAAATCAGTACTTTTTTCCCCCTAGGAGCATCGACTATGAAGACCATTAACAAACACACAAAAACGCCTAATGAAATCTCAGATATTTTCATGACTTATTCATGACAACAATCACATTGCTACAAGCCTATATTATATATGGATGCTACTTCCTTAGTATTCAATACAATGTGGGTATAAATATATATAGATAAGTGATTCTGGGAAGAAGGCTTTATTTTAATTTTTCAATTCCCATCAGGTGATTGTGTGGGAGTGACTAAATAATAGAGCACTTGATTTTCATGCAGAAGTCTTCAGTTACCCAGCATTATCACTTATTGTGCATCCACACAACATCCTTAATCTGCTTGTCTGCATGGTGAACCTGGCTGGAAATAAAGTTCTGTTTTGGGCAGAAGTTTATTGGTCTTATTGAATGCTGCGGACTGCGGGAGAATGCAGTTTTATCATTCTGTCATTTCACTGGTGCGCAGATGGGTTTGTTTAAAACCAACATTAAAAAAAAATTAAAACATCCGTCAGTCCACTATTCAACCCTGCAGGTTAGTGCAAAGTCCACTAGTCCCAATATACTTTGATCAACTATCACTTGCCATGAAAACAGTTGTATGTGGGACTTTCTCTTTAGAAAGGAAAAGCCATCCCAGCAGCTCTGGATAAAATGGCTATGGAAGGCAATGGACAGACCTTGAAGAAGAAAGCTCTGTCTTCCATCGCACACATAAGCAACTGAAGCAGAGCTTCAAATGAAATGAAAGTATAGTAGGCAGACCATTGACTTGCTTGTACCTGTATAGGCTAGAAAACATTACTTTAAATAAAGGACAACAGATAGGAGGAAGCTAGCTTTCTGGGTAGCGGAGGCAGGTTCAAAAACAAGTTGCATCCCATTCACACACAGTCACAACAGCATAAGCCTTTGATTTTGTATAGAGCAGTGGTGGTGAATCTTTTGCTTATCAAGTGCCAAAAAGTATGTGCTTTGCACATGCCATCTGCACTTCCATGCGGCTCCTCCACATGTGCTTCATGTGCAACTGCACTATTGGCACATGCATGCAGCTTTTGTACGTGTAAGCTACATGTGCTGATTGCAGGCGCTCATGCACACATGAGCAGTCGTGTGTACATGCACAGGAGATCTCCGAAGACCAGCTGGATTTCCTGCTGCAATCACACGCATCCATAGCAGAGGCCCAAAAACCAGCTGGGTCTCTGCAATTATGCACACGTGCATGTGAATTCACATGTGCATGCTCAGCTGGAGGTAAGTTGGCCGACAGCTTGTGTGCCCAGCAAGATGGCTCCGCGTGCTGCCTGTGGCACCTGTGCCATAGATTCGCCATCACAGCACTATATCTTTGCAATGCGTCAGGACAAGAAAATCTGCCTGTGTCTTCTGTTTCAGGACTAGTCTAACCTAGACTTACTACCATTTCAGCCATAATCAACTCCAAGTACAGTAGTAAGATTCAAGCAAAATATAAAACATATAACAAAATGCACTTTTGAGCCACCAAACCAGTGCAAACACTCCTTCTAAAGGAAGGAACAAAATACATACATTAAACTCTGAAGACTGGCTCTTTTTGGAATTGAAGAGAATTGCCACTGATCTGATCTCTGAGAGAAGGGGCGTTGGTCCTACCTGATACGCTCCATCTCTTCAGTGGGAGATCTATGACTGAATGGCAAACATATATAAGGACCTACGCCCCTTCCAGTTGGGAGAGATGATCCATTTACATATGGGATTTACTCTGTCCTTTAGTAAATGGATCATCTCTCCCAACCAGAAGGAGAATGCTAAGGCAGTGATTGACTGTCCTTAAGAAATTCTTAGAGAATTTCTTCTCCGACTGGAGAAATTTTCCATCCAATTTTTCCGCTGCAAATTTGAAAGAAAATTTTCAGAAGGCAAGTTTATCAGTTTTGAGTGTTATGTTTCATTGACTTGACTTTAAATTGGTCTGACCTTTAATTGTGTTATATTTAGTTTTTTCTCTCAATGCTGCCCTTGGCATTTCACTCAAAAGCCAAGTGAGTGACCCTCTGACACAAAGAAGGGCACTATTTGCAACTTATTCTGTAAGAGATCATTGTTATGCATTATGTGCACAAGTGAAAAGAATGAAAGACTTTCTGTTTATCTTAAATTTAAGAATAAGGAAAAAAAAATTTAGGGGGGAAAAGAGCACAAAAAGAAAGAGATCAACAAAAGAGGTCAATGAAGATTAAGTGTGCAAGAAAAAAAAAAGACTTATGAGCAGAGATGAATAGGATAGCCTGGAACAGAAGATAACTAATAACTTTCTTCAGTCTTAAAACAAAGGCTGTTAGATTGAAACAAAGATTTCATTTGTTTATAATTCTCAGGTAGATGTGAGAGCTTGCTATTCTAGTTAGCAGGTACAAAAGGGAAACAAAAATAGGAATAGTTTTATGAGGACTTAGCACTTAGCAAAATTCATAGTTATTTACTGATTGTTGCAGTAAAAAAAATTTTCTTTAAAAAATAAAATTATTTTTTGATCTATACCTGTGATGGCGAACCTATGGCATGGGTGCCACAGGTGGCACACAGAGCCATCTTGCTGGGCACACAAGCTGTCAGCCAATTTACCTCCAGCTGAGCATGCACATGTGATTGTGCATGCACCTATGTGCATTTGCAGAGACCCAGCTGGTCTTCGGGCCTCTGCTGTGCATGTGCACAATTGCAGCAGGAAATCCAGCTGGTCTTCAGAACTTTCCTGCACATGCACATGCCATTGCTCATGTGTGCGTGAATGCCTTCATGCAGTGCATGTGCATTGCATGTGCAAAAGCTGCATGCATGCACAGATGGTGCGGTTGCATATGCAGTGTACAAGGAGCCGCACGCAAGTGCAGATGGCAGGCACAAAGCATGTACTTTTTGGCACTCGGTGAGTAAAAGGTTCACCACCACTGATCTATACCAAAGACAAAGAGGTATGGTTTTTTTTATTCTATCATGAAAAACAACATGAACCAAATAATTTTTATTAACTGTCTTAAAATGGTATGACACTAGACTATTTGCAGAGAAATCTGCAATGTTCATTTTTATCAAGCAAACAAAACAATTTTGGATCATCCTTTTCACACGTGCATGAATAAAAGGTCACAATAATGTGACATTGTTTTCATCGGTTTCCCTCTCTGACCCTCCCTCGAATACTTCCATGTTGGTATTAAAAAGGATGAAGAGTATTATTTGGCTAACTTTGTGAATAAGAGTTATATGGTGACTTTATGAGAACTGTAACACATCAGTCAGTCAAGAATAGCTCCAGGTGTTCACATTATGCTATGTATTTTTCCAGGTTCACGAGAACCTACTCTTAAGATAACAAAAAGTGTGCAAATAAACTTGTAAATGGAAAAGTCTGGAAATTCGCAAAGATTGAAGGGAGAAATACTGGGAAATTGTGGCTCAATCACACATTTTATGTTTAAAATGTATGTTTACAAATTTAATAAGCCTCACTGTAAACTCAGCACTTAGAATGCATAGTTAAGCCTTAAGTCACAATGTCCTAATAAGATAAGTGAAAGTGTTAACTAAAAGAACGCCATATGGCCACAAGGAATGAATTAAACAGCTGTAAAATGCTAATGGCTACCTCTGGGAACTGAGGTTTTTCAGATTGTGGTTAAGGAAAAATAAAGTAATGGCCAATTCTAAGGTCAATTGTTTCAGTAATGTCTAGAGAGGAATCATCACATCCAACCTATCCCTTATTGAATATTTCCCATGCACAAAATTTAATCTAACTAACAATGTGAATTTTTATCAATTTTAGTAACAAAGTGACCTATATTTGCTGATTAACTGTAATTGTAATGCAACTAATCAAATGGAAGGTAGTATTTGCATATATTGATAAAGATCTTCAACATCTTCAGGCATACCCATTGGCCTCTGGTGGCCATCTGTCAATAAATCAGTGTTTGCTTCATACAATGGCATCCTTGTTTTTTCTCCAGTTTGGAAAATAGTGTGCAAATAAACTTCTAGGTGGAAACCTGAGATTTACAAACATGGTAATATATCTTATCTTAGATCTCCCCCAATAGGGAAATGAGCAAAACTCCATATTGTTTTTTCTGGTTTTGCTGATGTAAAGATTACAAAGTTTACTTTTTAATCTCTTTTTTTTTTTTTTGGCATTTGAAATAAGGCAATTGGAACCAATGGTATTAATTTTTCAAGGATGTATAAAGCCAAGCCATCCTTTTCTTTGTCTCTGAATGTTTTCTGATACTAATTACAGTATTATTTACAAATGTATTTAATCTACAGTCTGCATTTCAAGGTTGAATTTGAGCTGCAGATCACATAGCTATAACATCTGACCTAAATTTTAGACTTTCTTGCTACTTCCCTATTTCAAGGATTTTATAACATCATGTCAGACAAAAGAATTTGGAAATGTAAATATTTATGCATTCTTTTTTTTGTCACTGATAAAATACAGCTCAGGTGTGCTTTTTTTTCCTGGTAAAACCAGTATGTCTATGTTATTTTTCCTCTAGTAATTATATGTACAATAATTATTCTGATTTAAACTCACATATATTATGGTAATTTGGAATTCTGCTACATTACTTATCACAATTTATATTTCTTCCTATTGTTTTAATGTTTTAATGCATATTTATCAGACTGATTTTTTATGGCTCATGTCTGAATCAATATATCTACAATATGACCTACATATTATACATATATAATGTAACCTATATGTATAACACATCTAGCCCTCTGCTAGATTTAATTCAGTTACTAAAGGTTTATCTTGTTATTCATCTTGAACCTGTCAAACAATTAAACACTCTTTAATAATACAATGTGACAGAAGTAACACATTAATATAGATATTTCAGTATCCTATCTGTAGTGTCTACGTGAGCTGCTTATAAAGCAAATCAACAGAATTGTTATTTGGGTTCTTCAGAATGGATGGTTTGGAAAAAAATATCTCAGAGATGTGAAATGCATGCTGCTTTTATCAGCTGATTTACTCCCTCTTTTAAATTATTTCCCCAATTTGATTTGGTGTTTGTGCAAATGTAATACTATACTCAAGAAGACAGATAAAAACCATTGATTGCAAGGGGCAGGAGGAAGAATCCTTTTAACATAAAACGGAGAATCTTATGGAGGAGTTTGGCTGTTAGAAAAGGTCCCCAATTTGAAATAGGATCTCTAATAACCCTATCCATGACCCTGGGTTCAGCAATTTTAGTAGCAAAATGGACCCAGATATGCCGTCTCTAAATTAAGACTATGCAGGCATCCCCCTCTACTCATCCTAGTTACATTACCGCAGATGGGTTTTGAGTGATGATCATTCATTTAACAATAGTTCTAAGTTACAATGACCTCGGGAAAAGTGTCTTACAACCATCCTCAAAGTTGCGACCATTGCAATACTCCCTGCAGTCATGTGATCACAATTCAGGCACTTGGCAACCAGTTCACATTTACAACCATTGCAGTGCCTTGCGGCCACATGATTGTTATTTGCAACCTTCTCAGCTAGCTTCCAACAAGTAAAATCAGTTGGGAAGATTGGGTTAATAACCATGCGATTCACTTAACAATCATACAATTCATTTAACAACCACATAAATGTAGTAATTGAATCCAGTCTGGTCATATGTTGACTTGATTAATGGCCGCATAGCTTACTGTTTAAAATTATGGTCCCGGTTATGATTGTGAGAACAACAGTATTAGCACTGAGATTTATATACCACTTTAAGCAGTCTACAGAGTCAGCTTTAAGCAGTTTACAGAGTCAGCTTATTGCCCCAAACAATCTGGGTCCTCATTTTACTGTCCTTGGAAGGATGGAAGGTTGAGTCAACCTTGAGGATCGAACTCCTGGCCGTAAGCAGAGTCAGCTTGCAATACTGCATTCTAACCACTGTGCTACCACAGTTTCCTGTTTTAGTATATCCTATAAGGAAGTGTTAAGGAGTGGAGCTTTGGTGGGAAGAACTCAAAGAGCGGGAAAATCCTGCTCTCTGATTGGTTTAGACGCGCCAGGCTAAAAGTATAAAGAGCTGTCTTGTTCTGTTAGTTCTATCTTGCTCAGAGTGACTGGCAATTGTAAGAAATAAAGAAGACCGTGTTTTAACGAACTGAAACACCTCTGTCTCGTCTTTGCCCACAACAAAACACCTGTAATAGCTGAGTCTGGCAGATCTAGCAGAAGACAATGTTACGAGCCATGAATTCCTATTTTTAATTTGAGCAATAGATACATGTTTTCAATGAGTCCATCAGTCTTCCTTAAAGGATAAGAAACATACACATTACCACCCATCTTTATTCACCACCAGTCTTTTATCCGAAAATTACCTCTCTATTTTATTCTGTAATCTTAATTCAACATTGTCTATGCAAAAAAAAAATGCTTCTTATGTGTTCTCTCTCTTCTCGTGTATCTCTGATGTTGTGTTATCATCTGTATCTCATGTCTCTATGTGTGTTCCAAAATTCTGGATTTCTTTGCTGTGACAAGAGTGTTTATGTTTTGTTTGGCCTTTTCCTTCTATAGCTGAAGGAAAATGTAAAGTGAATCATGTCTTTCTCGTGATGAATTCCTGCTTCATAATTCTGTCACTGAACTGAGTGTGGTACTTGTGAGCTCTTTGTCCTTCACTGAACTGAATGATGAGCTTGATTCTCACTGATTATATTTGGTTTCTGACTTTATTTTTAATGCTAATTTCATTTTTCCTTGTCATGTATGCCTCATTACTTGTTGCCTGCTTATTTTATTGTTCTGTACATTATTATTTTAAAATATTTAATAATGCTATGGATGGATTCATAATTATAAATTTCTTTTTGGGGGCTATCTGCAATACGTATTCCTGATAATTAGTATCAATTTTTACAGCCAATATAAAAAATATCAATTTTTTATTTGTAGTACATTTATCCCAAAGGCAAACTCAATTAAAAAAGGTCATCCCAAATATTTCAGAGGTTTATTTACAGAAATTCTGTTTCAAATATACTGTATCGCTATAAAATAAGCAACAGAATTTAAATGAATCCTTTCAAGAAAAAAAAGAAAGTCTTCCCAAACAATTTATTATTTGTATGTACAGAGGAACGAAAGGAGACCAGATGTTCTGCAAAAAAGGATATACATTTTAGAACTGAGGAGAAAAAAATATACAGCAGCTACTAAACCATTATGCACCACATGGAACATCTGTTGAGATATAAATCTCTGAACTTTGTATTGTTCTGTCTTCAAGTGAGATGAAGGAAAAAGGGAGGTAAGCTAATTAAAATGCATCTTCATCATAGAATTAATGTGTCATCATGTGATAATGATTTTATTAACAAACGATGATCCAAATTATATTCCTCCACCAACATGATGCCCTTTGGATTTCAGATTTAAACCTCTTGTGTTTCTCATGCATGCTGGTCAGAAATTAGACGAAATGTAGTCTTTTCAGACAAGTAGTATTCGGGCACCAAATGTATTATAGAATCTTACATAATCTTCAAACTGTTAAAAAAAAGTTGATTTAATTATTCAAATTTCCTCTACTTTTACTGCAGCCTTAGGACTCTGCCATATGGCAGTATTCATGTGCATTTCTGTCATCTTTTAATTGACAGAAAAAAAATATACTAGCATAAATTGCACACTCCTCATTATTGCCTCACTAATGAGACTGGAGTGTGTTGATGGCTCTGTCCCTTGAATTTTAATGGGACGCAACTTAAGGAAAACCATTTTTGTATTTATTTAATAAATTTATATGGCAACCCATCTCCTATACATGTCTCTGGGTGGTTAACAATTAAAAAAAAACAATTAAAGACAAGATTAACACTTTTTCTAAAAAATAATAATAATTAACGGCAGAAAAAAGAACACCTTCATTCAAATTAAGTAGGAAACTGCCTCACACATGTTGCCAAGGCACCAGGCTAAATAGCAAAACAAAGTTTCTTATCTCCTATGAAAACCAGCAGGGTTGAGGCAAATACAATATCAAATGATATTCCACAGACTAGACGCCATAGAAGAAAATAAATATTTTTATGAGTTTCACCAGATTCAAATTCTTTAACGGACAAGACCCAAGGATCTCCTGATAGATCTAATAGGATGAATAAATACCACTGTGGAGAGAGCAGAGGTGGGATTCAACCAGTTTGTGCCTATTTGCTAGAACCAGTAGTTAACTTTCTAAGCCATTTCGAAAACTGTGGTTCAGCTGGTCATTAGGGCAGAGAACCAGTTGCTAAATTATTTAAATCCCACCACTGGGAGAGAGCATTCCATATTTATCCTTAAGTAATAAAATGTTTTAAAGGTCATCACCAGAACTTAGAATTGTAATTGGAAACATATTGGTAGCCAAGGTATAACATGATCCAAGTGACCACCATCCCAACTTCCTACAATGCTGCATTGTGCATCATTTGAAGCTTCCAAATATTGTTCAAGGGCAACCTCATGTAAAGGTTGTACATATCTCTAACCAACTATTTTTCTTTTTCTTTCTTTGCTTTTACTATTGTAGTTAAAATCTTTAATAAAAAAAAATTCATACTTGTTACTAGGTTTTGTACTCAGGCCACACTTATTTAACACTCATTCATTTGTGATGTCTTCTTGTTTTACTAGGTACTTCTTAAACGAACCACTTCCACTGCATTAATTGGCTTATGTTTCTCCCGACATACTTAACTCTTACTCTGAAACAACAAACTGAGTGGAAGAATATTATTATAGATATCCAGTTTGCTTACTGCAACAAACATTTATTCCTTGCAACAAAATGGCATCCATCACATTTCTATCAGAAATTATAGGTCTTAGAATTTTGCCATGCATTTCCCCGTATTTAATCATTGTTCTATCAATGTATACAAAAGTCTTACTTGTAGGGAATGGGGGGTTTGTGGAGGGTATATTTTTTAGTATTTATTTAAACCTTGTAATTGTTCAATCCATTTTAACTTTCAAACATAACTACCTTATTCTTTGATATATTAATGTTCAGATCCCTGTTCTTCATTGGCTCATAGCCTAATATTTTCTGCAAACAACTGTTTTGCCTGCATTCAAAAATACACAAACATTAATATCCCCATCCAACTAACAAATAATGTTATCATAAGGTTTTTTTTAGTCCATACATATATATTAAAACAAGAAAAGGACATCACATAGCTTTGTATTAGTCCTTCTCTATGAACTGTTTAAGCCAGGAGTTTCAAACTCGTGGGCCATGGACCAGACCACACTTACGGCCGGTTTCATGAAGGGGAAAAAAAGTTGTGATATGTCATGTGATGACTCCGTGATGCTAGTTTGACCCCCTGATTTAAGCATTCAATCTATGCTTATTTATTGTTTAGTCTCACCATTTACTCTCACCATATATATACTTTATTGCATTCAGCAATTAGCTTCCTACTTCGTATCTTGCTAACCTTCTAGAATTCAAATCTATCAATACACTTCTTTAAATCAATATACAATATTTTTCATAATGTGCCATCAACTCAATGTTTTATTGATCACATAAATTTTCTACATGGTGATCTGCTCCTAACTTGATTCTTCAAGTATTTCAGTGATGAACTCATTGCCATTTCAACTGTTTATCCATCTTGCTGCTGGTCATCCTCTTCTTTTCCACCCTTGTCTGCACTATAGACTTTTCTAGAGAGCTAAGTCTTCACATCATATATTCAAAGTATTGATATTTTGATCATATTTGCCTCAAGTGAGAACTCTGGGTTGATTTGCTTCATTTTGTTAATCCACTGATTTCTTTTATTGTCTGTTCATGGTATTCTTAGAAGTCTTCTTCAACATCAAACTTCAAAAGCCTCAAGACTGTTTCTTCAAAGTTTAAGTTACACCATAAAGTGTCAAAGGGAATACCACTACTTTCACAATTCTGGCCTTTGTAAGTACGTTTATATACATTACATATCTGAATATATTTTATAAGATCTTCATGGCTTCTCAATCAAGTGCCATCTCCTCTACTATTGATGGCTGATCCTAAAAGACAGATGCTATCCATTACCTTCATTGTCAATTCTAAGGCTGTTATGATACAGCCTATGGTCTTACTAATTTGCTCTTTTTTATATTTGATTTAATTTTAGTCCCTTTTTTCATTGTGCTTCTTGATTTTATTAGTAGAACTAGCAGAATACTTGCATTTTCAGCTATCAAAATATCAACACAATTCAAGATATTGATTTTCTTCCTCCAATTCTAAACCACATGCATCTTGTTCAAAGCCAGATTCCTTAATATATACTTAGCATGTAGGCTTTAATCTAGCCATTAGTAGTCTAAAAGATTCTCAGCTCTTCCTCAGTGCAAGTTGGATGCCATCCAACCTGAAGAATCCATCAACTGGCACTACATTGTCAATATTTTATATTTTCTATCCATGTGGTTTTCCATTGCCTTCTACCAAGAATGGATGTCTTTGTCATTGTCACTAAAGCAATCATTTACCTGCAAAAATCCTCCTTGCCTAGTAGAAAATGGCACTGATTTCTAAATTTTACTCATTTTCATGTCAACTCTTTCAAATTTCTGCAAAGATCAAGCTAACAAGAAAGTTACTCTTCTATAGATGGTGCATTCAGTCTTATAATTTATGCAATGTATAGGGAAGCTTGATTTCATATTTCCAATCATAGATACAATCTTTAGATATGTTAAACAAGTTGCACAGTCACATATAAGCAAAACACATTTAGATTTTAGCACGTCTCAATTTATTCCTCTTCAGTTACAACTTTATCAATTTTTAATTTTCACACAGATTTTATTATTTCCTCCTCATCCACTTTTGGAGACACAAACATTTCTAACCTTCATTATTCTTTTATGTATCACTATATTCATGCTGATGTATAAAACATTTCTTCCAGTATTATTTCATTTTAGTTTCATTCCAAATCATTTCATCACTTTTATTTTTAATTCAATTTTATTTGGCTGGTAGCTCGATGTTGATATCCTTTCAACTACTTCCACAATTCTTTAATAACATGAACACAGTAGTATTCATTCTTTGGTTTAGTTCTCTTGCTTCCTTTGTCTATATTTTTCAATTATTTCATTTCCACTTACAGATTATACAATATGTTACTCTAAACCTCATTTTTGAAACAATCTGTCCTTATACATACTTATATGATCCTGTTTTAATTTATAGCTAACCAAAATTCTTTTTCATACTATCAATTTTTGTAACTCCCATATTCAGAATTTATAATCCTTGTATTCTTCCCTATTTTCTTTTTTAAAAAATCATCAAAAATGTTAAAAGCAATCATGTTTTTAGATCCATTGTGTTATACTTGTGGTGTACTTGAGTAGATTTCTGCTTTGAAAGGTGGAAAAAATTAAGGAAAAAAACCCCTAGATGTTTATTCAAACAGATACTGATTGATTTTTCTTTCAGTTTTCAAGTAGCCCAATTATTTGTATGTACTTTCTAATAGCGTTCCTTCTTATCCATGTCATCTTGTAGAATATTTTATTTTCCCTGAAATGCATTCATTTTCTCTAAACCTCATATCTGAGTTTTTTTGTTATCACAGTTCACTGAATCATAACATGTAGCTAACAACAACCTAAGAATTGCCATTTCTATATGGCTCACAGACAGTAGAGATGACGTCAACATCACAGGATGTCCAGGGAATTTGGTGTAGAAGTGACAATCTCCCATTGAAAGATATTTTTAGGTGGGCAAGTAAGTGGGTTTTTTTTTTATGAAAATGAAATGTGTGACCAGAATGTGCTTGAAAAGATATCCACTGTGCATTGGAGAGGCAACTGTGATTAAATAATGATCCCAGTTGACAAGTTTGGATTCAGTGTTTAAACTTGCATTTGCCATTATAAAATGTGTGAAGAAATCTTCAGGAAAGATGCTCCCTGAGGGAACCTTACAAAGCAATAGCCTGCCAGAAAACAAAATTGTGAGGATAAGCCAACTGATGGCATGTGAAAACTGGATCCAAATTATTAACATTATTATTCCGAGTTACAAGTTTTCGGATGATGATAATGTAATTTGAATTATTTTAAAATTCATAGGTGAAAAATGACTGTTGTTTAAATGCATCACAGCAGAGTTCGGATACACAATGCTTAAAATATAGCATTAGGAAAAAACAGATGAAATTTAAGGTGAACGTAAAAACATATTTTCCTCATTTTCAGCCAAATTATCCTGCCAAACAATATACTGGGAGTCCTTCTTGAATTCAACACAGATTGTAGCTGTCAAAATAATCTTCGGCAGTACAGTGGGTTTTCTACCGTATTCATGCTGATCTACAAGTTGTTAGCTGTTAAGCTGTCTAGCTGAGATGGGAGGAGTAGACAGTGCAGAAATGCAGTCTGATTAATATTTTATATAAAACCATTCTCAGTGTGTCATATATCTGCATTTAATGCAGCTATCATTGATGCCTGCATATGTTTTGTTTAGTACTGCTTATGCTGGCCGTCAGCAATCTAATTTTTCATTAACTGATAACTGTTAAAGTGGTGAGGCAATTATGCTTAAAAATATGTCTTTCCTGGTATGGTGTTCATAGATTATTACTTGCTTTCCCACAGAAGAGTTATGCTTATGTCACAATAATTCACCTACATAATATAGAGGAAATGTGCCTGGATCCATTGTACTCTAGTCAGTGACCCTTTCTGGTTATACAGTCAGTGATTTAATAAGAATAAGAAAAGAATGATTCTTGAGAAGAGTAAGAGTAACAGAACTGCAAAATAATCTTGAAAATCCTTATTATATTACATGGATAAGAAAATTTGTGGGTTTGAGTATTATCGCATACACATCTAACTTTTTTTTGAACCAATCTGAGAAGCAGAACACAATTATACACCAATATTCATATTTTACACTATATTGCAATCAATACAAATATTAACACCTACTGAAATATTTGTATGACACAATATCAGGAAGAGTCTCCTGAGATGAACAAAGGTAGATACTATACAGGTGGAGAACAAGGGTAGGTCAATAAATTCTTTCAGTAAATGATTGTTCATAAATTATTTCAGGCAAGCTAACTCTTTTATCTGGCAACAAATATTGGAATTTTGCAGGGATTTGGACAATATAATCAGAGTGATAGGATGCAGAGGCATTGATGATGGAGCAAAGGAGGCCAGACTGAGGAAAACCAATATAAGTACGGTGTGATTTTTGCATTTCTGTATTAAAAACACATTTCATTAAATGGATGCTGTAATTAGCATTGCACTAATTGTATATATAAAGCATAGTAGTATTGATATTTTAAAGATTTATAAATTTTTGACAATATCAAGTAAGCTGACATGAAAAATAAAAAGGTATAAAACTATTGCAGATGTAATAGTCAAAACATTTCAAATATCTAATTTCTCAGCATTAGAACAAGAGAATACTACATTTCAAGGCAATCATGCCTCAACAAATTATAGAAAATATGGTAGCTTAGAGCCTAGACAGCAAAGAGAGATGGAAAGAGGGAAAATAATTTTTTACGCAAGCTTTTTTTAATGATAGGCATGGGTGAAAAAGGTGAACTGAAATACAGTTGACATCAATTCTTAGCTAAGATTGCTTTGTCTTTTTAAACAAGTCACTTTTTCTTTCACTCTTTGAAATAGGGTCATGTATGTAGCCTTTTAAATGTTATACATTCAAAATAGTAGGAAAACCGTGGGGAAAAAAGTGAACAGAAGACACAATTTTGGTTTTATTTTAACTTAAATAAGATCTATCCATTTCTTTCAGCAAAACTCACATTATAACCCCTGACCTCCTATAAATATAGAGACAGTGGTGGAATTAATTTTTTTTACTACCAGTTGTGTGGGCGTGGCTTGATGGGCGTGGCTGGGGAGGGTCATGTGATTGGGTGGGCAGTTTCTGTAAGCAGACCAATAAAGATAAGGCTAGAAACAACACCAGGATGTTTTTTTTCCTGCCTTCCTTACAGGATTAACCCTGTAAAGTGGAAAAAAAAAACAAAAGGAGATTTCTTCTAACAACTGGTTCTCCAAACGGCTTAGAAAATTTACTACAGCTTCTAGCGAACCTGCTAGAACCTGCTGAATTTCACCTCTGTATAGAGAGAAGAGTATAGAATATGAAATGTCTGCCTGTCTATCTATTGAAAACCAATATTCAGCCAACAAGAATTTCTCCGACCACAAACCTGTCAGTTTGATGGTTATGCTAATCAACTTATTTTTCTCTTTTGTAATGTCTCCATTCTTGTACACATACACATGTTTCAAAAATAAAATGTACATTCATTTACATCCTAGCACTTTAAAGTAGCCATTACCTTTCATGTACCTGAAGTTGCAGCACTGACAGATCTGAAACGTATCTGTTCATTTCTGTAATTATTGGGACCCTTGTGTACATGTACATTCACTTAAAGGGAAGGCATGCAGAACTGAGTCAACATCAATGCCTCATCTTTCAGTGCCATATCTAAAAATGATTGCTGCAGGATTTCCTGGTGGGATTTACCTGCTGGTCTCTCATGAACTGAGCCAATGAATAAGGAACATCACACAGAAGTTTCCTCGAAGAGAGAGCCCAGAGTTGACTCCAGAACCCCCTTTTATTTAGGAAGAAAACAGAAGGTGTGGCCAGGGTTGTAACAAAGGATGGGTTGCATTTACATTCTCTAGCAGCCTACAAGAATGCTTTGAGCACATGCAAAACTAGCAACCTACTGCTGGCCTTGAGCATATGCAAAACCAGCAGCCTATTGCTAGCCTTGAGCACATGCAAAACCAGCATTTGTCCATATGAGGAAATGGTCTGAGATATGGCCTGATGTTACGTTGCATGGCATGTTCAGAGAGGTCAGAGGGCGGGATGAGTCAGATGGTATGATGGTATTCCACATCCTTGTCTCACGTGTGTGTTCCAGTAAGTCAAGCTCACCTGCACCTACACAAGAAGGTCTTCGGATGGTTCATCAAATTCCCACAGATTGCAAATAAAGATAATGGGTAAGTAGCATTCGGAGGAAATACACCTTGTGCTTTCCATCTCTACTTCATGTTGCCCAGAAATAGACACAGAACAGCATTTTAAAAAGTTCTTTCAAATAAGGTTTGCCACCTCAGGCAAAACTTCTTAACTGCAGAGACATTGAAAGTTTTATCCACTGACTGATAGGCATCTAATCAAGCACTAATCTTCAATCACAGAGCTCTTATAGAATTAAGGAAATTATAAAAAAGACTAGCTGCAATTTTCCAAGTGCATAATTCAGTTTTACTCAATAGAGGCTATCGTTTTAAAAGCAATATAAAATAATTCAGTCAACCTTTGCCTCTTGCATTACAGCATTTTTTTTTTTGGTTAATAATAAAAAGTATTTTTGAGGAAGATAATGTAAACTGTAGAAAGACTTTTCATATATAGATAAATCTGCTTGTCACATTTATGGTTCTGAACATACGGTAGGGATAGGAGAGGCACCGTTGCATCCAGGAAGCCCAGATGTTTCAGGAGAAGGTACACAACTGCCCTGGTCAGAAGAGATAAGGAAGAACTTCCTCCTACCCCTGATCCAAGAGTGTGTATGCCTGATAGTAGGCAGGCATAACAGTTAGTCTGGCTACTTGTGTGGTGGTAGCTTCACTCTCTTGATAGGCTGCACCAGGGAGCAGCTATTTAACTCAGCATGTGGAGTGAAATGACACGGGTAACAATGCGCTCATTTCCTTAACTTGCGTTCATCTACTTTTATGCCTCTTGTCTTGAACCTTGTTTCCTAACTCGGACTGTGTACTTTGAACCCTGGCTCATGCTTTGACCTCTGAACTTGCTTCATGGATTTTGCTGGTGTCTCATGGATTTGTATTTGCCTTAGCCTTGCTTTTGCTTTATGGACTCTTCTTGCCTTGCAGGCTCATGTTGGGTTTGATCCTGGATTGAACTGTGAACTCTCAGGGAGGTTGTGTGTTTATTGGACTGGGGATTTCTGTGGAAGAGTATTTGGTGTGGAAAGCCTCAAATAAAAAAAAAATTACCCCACCTGTGACTTGTTTGTATGTGAATGAGATCAGGAAAAGGTCCTCCCAGGATTTAGGTCTGACTCCCACCTAACCAGGCCAAATACCCTTCACGTATCCTTTCAAGAGCTCCAAAGTCTTCCAGAACACTGGGATGATTTCCTTCTTTCCATGGCATGGTTCTTAAAGGCAGTGCCATTTTTTTCCCACTCACAAAATGGCCGCTGCATTTGGGTTGCTGCCAAGTGGCCTGGAAATAATACTTTGCTCAGCTGCCTTAACAATGCCTGCATAGTACTTTAGAGGCTTCTGTAGCAATGCACAGACCTATTTAAGATTAAAAAATCAAAGCAGTTTGTCTGTTGGCCACCATTGTGCCTCCACCCACAAATGGGTACGGCAAAATGGCAGCCATCATTACTGTGAAATGGGGTCACATATAGCTTTTGGAGGATTTGTTGTAATTTTAAACATTTGTTAAATTGTCTCTTGTACCCCAAGGATTACCTGTACAGGTCTCTTCTTCTTCGTCTTCTTCATATACCAATATCAACACAGTTTTACTATGTTCTAATTACACCCATATTGTTCACCTGTCATTGATATTAATTAGTATGCTTATTCTTATGTCAAACGACCTACAAAGGAGACTAATAATAGTGAAATGAAGGAGAAATTATATATAAACCACCTGAGGCAGCAGATTATAAATCCAAAATGCCACTACTGATCAGTCATACCAAAGGCAGAAAGATGCACAGATCAAGACATTTTCTATGAGTTTCACTGGGTTTCTTGTTCATTCATTTGATTTACCTTAATTCAAAGTCCCCAATATTTTAGAGATCAAGATTTAAACTAAAATCTGAGTCAGAAGCAAACTACGGTTATGCTATGCAACATAAATTCTAAATTTGATTTTCTTGCCTATGAAATCCTGGAACTGCTATAGGCAACATTCATGAATTGCCAGCTGATCCTTAATCATAAGCCAAACACAGTGCACATGATGTTAATATATCTACTTCTATTATTCTGGTGTTTATTGGAACATCTACATTATTTACATTCATACTGTAATTCAAACCTCAGTTATTTAAAAAGTAGTTAGCTACATTCAGTTAGCTACATACAGTCACCAGAGAATATGATTGTGCAGTTGATGATGATGATGATGATGATGATGATGAT
>JAEANM010006868.1:0-18230 GCA_017656035.1 Myanophis thanlyinensis
GGGTAGGTGTGCAAGCTGGAAGGCGGGGAGGGGGGAGGAAGCAAAGGAATAGGGCATTGTGCGCGCGTGAGTGAGTGCGCGAGGCGGGGTGGGTGGGGGGAGGAAGAGCGGGAGGAGGTGGAACAGGCAGCCGCGGAAAAAAGGAGGACTAGCGAAGTATGTGCGCGCGCGCGTGTCTGGAGGGGGGGGGAGGCGGAAGAGCAGGCGGAGGGCAGGGGGAGGGGGAGGGGAGGGCGGCACACGAGGGTGGGGGGAAGGAGGCGTCCGAGTCGCGGGATTGGGTCACACGGAGGCTGACGGCTCCGACTACACCGACACTAAGTCCCAGGCCACCCTTAAGGAATGAGGAGTCCCACGTGACGCTGGCGGGGCGGGCGAACTCTGAGCCATTTTGGTTACGGTGTCAGTTTCCACTGTGCGCCTTCAGTGCTGCGTTCCCTCCACCACCGCCACTCGCTTCTCCACTACCTCTGCCTCCCCGCCTGCTCCTTCCACAGCAACAACTCCGATACAATTCAAATATTTTCATATTATTATTTTTACAAAGAGGAAAAGTGGAGAGAGAAAGAGCTCCCTGGAAGGCAGGAGAGGGAAAACACAAGACCGGGGCTGGAGGTGTGAGGAGGGGGGGGGCACCGATAGACTGAGCCGGGAGGAGGGCTTGGAAGCCGGAGAGAGACAATGGGCTGGTGGTGGAGGAGGAAGAGTGGCAGTCCAGACGGGCCGGAAATATTTTAAGAGCCCAGCACTGGAGCTACGCGTTTTAAAGCAGGGGAGAGCAGCTAGCCAGGAGTAGGGAGGGTGAGCGACCGATCGAGGTGGGGAGAAAAAGGGGAGAGAGAAAAGGAGAGGGGGAAAGGAAGAAGGTGTGTGGGGAGGGGGAGGCAAGCAGAGTCGGAGTGAGCCCGAAGAAGAACCGCCAGGCTGTTTGGGGAACTAAAAGGAGCTCGGCGCGGCGGCGACGGCAACAGCGACGGCAACAGCAATACGCTGATTGCAACTGACAGCGCCTGCAGTTCGTTTCAAGATGGCCGCTTGGCTCACATTCATTTTCTGCTGAACGACTTTTAACTTTCATTGTCTTTTCCCGGCAGCTTTGGTCGCCCCCCGGCAGCGTCTTTCCGCGGGTAGGTGTGCAGGGGCGCGCTTTCTGGCCGAGATCGGAAGGTGGTGGGGACTTCGCGGAGGGTTTTGGGGAAAGGGGGGGGGAGATTGAAAGGCTGCGAGGGGGAGCTTCGGTGTCCCCATGCTCTCCGTGTGGGAAAAGCGCTGACAGTCTCGGCTCCAGCCACACGCGCACGGTTGGCTCCTCGCGCGCGCGCCCGGAGCGGCGGCAGTAGCAACCCGCGCATTTGGTTTCATTCCGCAACCGACGCTTGCAAATTTTCGTTCCCTTTCCACCGGAGCTAGGTCGTAGAGCCCTCCGGGATGCACGTTCCTGAAGGAGGATGTTTGTATTTTCGGTTGCGACTAGCTATTCAAGTCCAGCCCTCTTTGTTTATAGGCAGGTTTCGATTGAAGAGCGACACTTCGTGCAATCTTGAGCTGCCTGGGTCACGGGATGGCGATCGCCTATGAAACAAACGGGTCGGCGGGGGGTTCAAAAGCCACCTAGCGCTCCCATTTTATAGGGATGAGTTCCGCGGGGTGTTGCGATCCTGCTGGATGGTTCGCTGAGCCGTTGAGGGTCTCTGGAGAAATGTTATTAACTTAAGTTCGGCCAACACTTGTGTGGCGTGAGATGGCTTGGTAAGATGGCGGTTCTCTTTTAGCGTGCCCTTTCGCATTTGTGCTTAAAATACTGAAGTTTCTCCCGGGCTTTGGAAAAGAGAAGGGGAGGTTGACGCTGGAAATCTAGCTTCGATGAGAGAAAGTTACCGCGTGTTTAATTCTCGCAGTTCTTATATCCAGATTGAACAGGAGGGAGAATTGAGGGCGCTGAGTTAATTGGACATGCGGAGCACTCCGATTGCAGCCAAGATTTCGCCTCTCCCTCACGCATCTTATCCTTCCAAATTGAATAGGGGAAGGTTAACTGAAACATCTTGTTAGCTCAGATGTGATGGTTTTGGTCCTGGCTCTAAGGGTGCCTGGGTGGGAAACCTGGTTTGTGTAAAATCTCGCGGCCTTGCCAAAGTAGACCCTGCTACAGCTCAGTTGGTTTTGTTGTTTTAATGCCTGGTGGGAAATAACTCAAGGGCACCTAATCCAATCTTCTCTCCTTGCAAGTAACCTTTCTGTCCAAATGGAAAGTTAACCTTGTGATCTACAGCCTTCCTCATGTCCACTTGAGTTTGTGTTAGCCTCCCACTATTCAATACTTGTTTGTTTCAAATGGTCCTTCTTGTCATTCCAAAAATATAACTTTGAAGTGTAAGGAAAGACTGATTTGTGTAGCTGTGTATTTCTCTGCTCACTGTAAATTAGAACTCATCTTTTAATACTATAGTTGGTTGGTGCTGAGCCTCCCCACCCAATCTATTCTGAATTTACCTAGTCAGAATGGAACTGGCTCCTGAAGAGGCTAGGAAATATGGATCCATACTTTTGAGTGAATCACTCATGCTTCAGGACTCACCCTTAAAACAGGGCATCTAATCACAATTCAAGGCATAGTGGACCAGATTACATATCTGGTCCTGCAAATTTAGTTATTTTAGGTAGCTTTGGTGAATTGACACTTCAAGTGTCTAGAACCTATTGATTTCTAAAACATCCATCCAAGCTTCAGCTGGCAATGATAAGTTTTATCTCTTCCTGTTTTCCTGGTGGAATACATGCCTAGGAGGGAGGGGGGCTGAAAATAAAATACAATATCTGGTATTAAAGGTCATTTTGTCTTAGCTACAGAAAGGTATGTCATTATTGTAAGGAGGGAGAGAACAGAAGGGAATAATAGCCCCTACTCCATCCCAAAGTCAGTACTTTGGGTAACCAGATGCCTGTTTTGTTTGAGTGCATGGGAGTTGCTGGCATCTTTCACTGATGCGTAGCTTTGATTCAGGATTGTTGGTTTAAGAATTCAGTTGATACCTCCAATGAGATCCTGAAAGAGGGGGCTAACCTGGGTAATAAATAATAAGCTTTGAGTAACAAAGCTTCATGCTTGATTTGAGTTTTCTTCTACTTAGGCAGAGGTTCTGTTTCCCTGAAATGAAACATGTGTTTGTATCTACTGACAAACTAAGTTGCCTCCTTCTGTGCCTCACTGCTTGGGGAAGAATTTAAGTCCACTGAATTGTTCCACTTCTTCTAATTTACCTTTTGGTTAAAATATCCTGGATTTACTGCATCTTAATTTGAACAGATAGATGTTTTTATCATGATAGTGGTGGTGCTAGTGATGAGAAGGACTTCAGTTATTTGCTAAAGGGTTGGGTGGAAAAGTATTCATATCCTAAAGAATGCTCTGGAACCAGAAGGAGAGGCCCGGTGGAGTCTCCTGTTTTTCTTGCCAAAATCCAGTCCTCAGGGCAAAGTTATCGAACCTCTCCTTCCCCTTCTACTCCAAACTTGTATATCTTTTGCTCTCCCCCTCGCCCCCCGGAAAAAAAAAGATTAGAGTAGTAATTCACAACATACAGCAGTGGTATCCTTCCTTCTCTGTTTTTCTTTCTTTCTCTTTTTTCCATCGGGGAAGGGGCACATAGAACAAGTGAAGTTTTGGTAGTTAGTTTCGTGGTGAACAGTTGTTCTTTCCATCTCTCTCCCACCTACCCTCGCACGTTTGGAACATTGGACAGGAATTCGGGGCTCTTTCGGGAGCGTCGGAACATTTTGCTGAGTGTTCAGAGTAAAACAGGTAGATCCGCGGCTGCGGGAATGGAACTTGTTCCTTCGGCTGAGCATAACCTCCCCACTTCCTTCTCTCCCACCGTAAATATCTCCTTGCCGGGCGGTAGAGCTACCTGCCACGCGTGATTCCTCAGAGACTTGCTTTTGCTCTTTTCACTTCCCGGCTGCAGACCGGGAGCCGCGGTAGATTTTCAGCATTCCTGGGATCTGCGACTGGGCAAGTTGGACTGCCAGAGCGGGACGTCCACGGGTGTCCGGAGACGGATGTGCTAGGACTTTCTTGAATCCGGGGTCGGGTCTATGCCGGTAAAGGCTTTTATCAACATTTATCTCTGTGCCTTGGCGCTCCAAGAGAAGACAAGGTTGTATAGCGCTGCTATAGAAGGAAGAAGGGAAAGAAGTAGTGACCACTTTCTTGCCCGTGGCCGACGTGGATGGAGGCCCCGAGAGAAACCGAAAGCCCCTGGAGGAGCCTCTTGCTTTCGGCCTGGCATCGACCCCAGAGCTGACTCGGGCCGCCCTCGAGGCCTCCTACCGCCAGCCCCGCTTTTTGCGCCCTCGCTTTCTCTCCCTGCGACGCGTCCTCCCGCCCGACTGGACTGCTCGGAGAGGAATTTTGGCCCCGCCAGCAGCACCCGACCAAGATCGTTCCCTCTCGCCCTCCCCCCCCCCCCCCCCGTTTCATTCCTGGCCACGATCCCGGTTCCTTTCCCCAGCCCGTCCTTCTTCCCCTTACCCGCTGCTTGATCCCTACTCCAGGGAGCAGCAGTTGTTGCCCCAGAAGGCTTTTTTCCACTCCGAGCCTCCTAACCTGCCCTCCTATTCCCTGCGCCCTCTCCCCCCCCCCCCCCGTTTCCTCTCGAAGCCACCTCTTCCCAGCCTGGCCCGCCCCGCCCCCTCTCCCCTGGTGCGCTCCGGGCGGTGGCAGGATGCCAATGTAAGTTGCTATAGCAACCCCCTCGCTAGAATGGTTCCGAAGGCGGCTCGGTCCCGAGCCTCTTGGGTTGGCAGCGGCTACGCGCTAAACAGCCGTAGGGACCCGGCTTGATATTATCCCGCCTGCTGCTACCCGCCGGCCAGCCCTTGTTCCGAGGTACGGGCCCCAACCGCGCCAGCAGCTAGTCAGCCAACCCTCCTTTGCTTGCTGCTTCCTTCGCCGCCGCCGCTGCCGCCGCTTCAACCACGGCCGCCACCCTCCCCCCGACTTTTCTCGCCGGAAATGCCCGGAGCAACGTCCGCGCTTCTACTAGGATCACGTCCCCGCCTCCCGCGTGTCCCTTTCTCCCCTCTGCAACCCCGATCTGCGGTTTTCCGGTAGCGGTGGGGAGTGTGGAGCCAGTGGTGTGTGCGTGTGCGTGTGTGTGTGTGTGTCTGCCCCGAGGAACCTTCTCTGTAAGTTCCAGGCAACTCTTCTGAATATCGCCGCGCAGGGCTAGGGGCAGGTGGTCACTGGATAGGGCGCTCTGGAAAGAGCCCCCCTCAACTGCCGCTTCTTTGCGCGAAGGCTCTGGGCTCAGCGGCTTCGCACCTCCTTTTTCTAGCCTGAACCTGGTTGTTTGTCTTCCCCGAGAGGAGGCCACTTTTAGCAGCGGGGAACCGTGTTGGGCCGCGCCTCCGAAGTTCCTCCGCGGTGTTTAAAGCGCCCCTCTTTGTTCGTACATCTTTCAGAGTCTCCTCGGATTCGGCCAAAATGCATCGCACCACCCGCATCAAAATTACGGAGCTCAATCCCCATCTCATGTGTGTGATTTGCGGAGGGTATTTCATTGATGCTACCACGATCATCGAGTGCCTGCACTCCTGTAAGTCTTGCTTGGTTGCTTTTCATGGGGTGGGGAAGGAGTCTGCTGCCAGCCAGCCCTCCTGTTCCTTGGTCCTGGTGGAGTAAAGTTGGCTCTGTGAGACCAAATTCCTTCATTGAGCATATGGGCCTTTCTTGGTGAGAAACAGCTAACTTCATTTGCCGTCTGGGTTAGAAATAACACCTGAAAATCAGGCCTTGATTCTGCTTTGCGACCTTATTTCTGCACAATTCTACATCTATATTTTTTCCTCTTGCAGTTTGTAAGACTTGTATTGTACATTACTTGGAGACCAGCAAATATTGTCCCATTTGCGATGTCCAAGTTCACAAAACTAGGCCTCTTTTGAACATAAGGTAGGAAGAAAAACAACTAAATACTTTATGTCATAGCATATGTCTTTTCATATATTATATTTTCTTTGGTACAACTTCCTTGCCAATGCAAAGAAGAAAAAAAGTTCAGGAAATATAACTACTATTTCCACAAGTATCTGTCTTATTACATTTCAGTAAGTCATTTTTTTTCTTTTTCTACATTAGAAGCCCATCTTTATTTCCTTTGTTTTTCTTTTCTTACTTATCCTGTCTAAATTGCAATTTGTTCTCATTGTCAGTGTGCATATTAATTTCCTGTATTTTTTCAGTATTGGTCTTTATAAATGTAAAGCATTGATAAAGAAATGCAAAAGTTAAATTATTTTCAGAAATCTTTAGTTGCATTTCATTGGCTTTCTTTATGGTTACATCTTTTTATTAAATGCCTACATGTTTGCAATGATGACAATCTAATCTGGTATCATTCTACCAAAGCAAAAAAAAAACAAACAAAAAAAAAAACCCGGCAACAAAAATGTCATCTGCATGTATAGAATTTAATTTCTAAAACCCAGTATGGGAGTGGGGGGAGGGGGTTGTTATTATTATTATTTTATCCAAGATCTTGCCATGTGGTGAAATAACACGATGGAGTCAACCTTGATTTCTGGGTGGATGCTGTAGGAAATGATTTGGGATTCTGTGATTTCTCTGCACTATTTTTATTTGTCTCAAAATCACTCCTTGTAAATCTGTAGGGGTAAAAACAGGTTCCAGGGCAAATTACCCTGAAAGAATAGTGAAAAACTGACATTGTGGTGAGTAGCTTTACTGGTTTCTCTGAATTGTGTGAAGTTTCTCTCTTCCACCAAAGATGATGTATAATTTAAACTGAAGGCAGTGTAAGAAAGCTTCTCTTCAAGGAACAGAAGCAAAGCTCAACCACATTTAAAGGACCTAAAGTGGTGTTTGATCCTGTTGACAGATCTGTTTTAAGTTGGGGCTCATGTTCTTGGAGCTCTCAGGTCTGTTTTAATTTGGCTCATTAATCTTTCTGAAGCTTTCCATGCCTCAGATAATGCAACTGGATAACTGGACAGCAAAACAAACAGAAGCCCAGGTTATCACCTTTTCCCTTGCACCAGTAAAATTCAGCTGAAGATTAATAAAAGGGATACTAAATCTTATTCTCTTTGCCTGACTGCTTTATCACTAACATTCCTCACAGGATTTTATTGTGAAGAATATTGATCAGACTGTCACAAAGTACTCAGAAATGAGCACAAATCATTAGAGCAGCCTGTTATCTCGTGTGTATGTGTGTGTTATATGAATAAATAAACATAATGTAAAAAAGCAAAAGCCATTAACGATTTGTTTTCTCAGAAACTCCAATAAGATTCTGGCTACAGGCTTTTTCAGGACATGAATAATAGTACCAAGGTCCACTTGAGATAAATATGTTAGAATTGTTTGCACAGTTGTAAAAAAACAAGTTTGATATCTGAAATTTCGCATAAGCAACAAGTATGTAGGTGAGACAGATTATTTACTACAGCGTTCTCTGTTCTTGTATGAGTTGCCATCATTGCTAATATGAGATGATAGCGATGAAGTGTACAACCCAGCCCTTGACAGAGATTTGCATGAGAAAAGGACAGATTGTTGCCTCCCTTCCTAAAGCTTTCAATCTAAATTTAGGTCATGTGAGAAGGAATGAAAGAATTAGGACTAGTTCTTCTTTGGGTGAGATTTTTGTTATAGCAGCAGCTTGGGAAATGTGGTAAGTAGATGATGACCGTTACCAATAGTATGTTTGGTTTGATTTGATTAACCAAAGTCTGTTCTTATCAGTATTATAGAACTAAGGACTGCAAAGAACTGTGCAGATATGCAAAACAGAAGCCATATATCTTAATTTAATTTAATTTAATAACAACATTACCGCCCCCTCTCCCAAAGGACTCAGGGTGGTGCACAGCCATTTAAAACACAAAATATAACAATTAATTAAAATACAGTTAAAAATAAATTAAATTAAAGTGGCCAATCAAAACCAAATTGGAAATATTGAAAATAAATTTAAAATTACCAGCCAATAAAACCAATTAAAACCAATTAAAAACCCCAACCAATAGTACTAGGCCAGACCGGCTTGCTGAAACAAAAAGGTTTTTAATGCGCGCTGGAAGGTCCGTAGGTCCGTAATGGTCTGGATCTCCGGGGGCAATTCGTTCCAGAGGGAGGGTGCCCCCACAGAGAAGGCTCTAACCCTTGAGGCTGTCAGACAACACCGTCCAGAGAGTGGAACCCCAAGGAGGCCAGCTCTGTGGGAACGCACGGGTCGACGGGAGGCTGACGGTGGCAACAGGCGGTCCCGTAAGTACCCAAGCCATGGAGCGCTTTAAAGGTGAGTACCAACACCTTGAATCGCACCTGGAAGGCCACAGGGAGCCAATGCAGCTTGTGGAGGAGGGGTGTAATGTGGGAGCTCCGAGGAGCCCCCCAAAATCACTCACGTGGCCGCATTCTGCACTAACTATCTTCACAGCATTTTATATGATAGTAATGCAGAGTGTGCTTCAGTCTGGTAAGATTTGTCCGAAGGAGAACAGCAATAAAGAAACTACCAATTTATCACGTTGTTTTTGGTATCCCCTGCCCCACAAAACTATGGTAGTACCTTTTCAGATTAACACATTTCATTATTTACCTATTACTATTGATCAGTATCATTCAATGGTTATAAAATCATTTAATCAAAAGGCACAAGCTTTTGTGAACTGTAGCTCATTTCATTCATGAAATCAGGAAAGTGTCCCCTGACTCCTCCTGATTTTTGAGTATAGTACAGTGAAATGAAGCAGTACTTGGGTTCACAATTTAGGCCTTTTGGCTCTCATTCACTGATGTTCTTAGGTGTTACTGATTGCCTGTGAAATGTATACCATTTACCTGTAATTGTTCTACAGTTTCCTTATGAGCTCTTTCCATACTGTTCATCTTGGTTCTTAGATTCGACTCTTGGTATTGGAAGTCCGCCTTCAGTTCAGTCAGCTGAGAAAAAGAATTGAATTATCTCTTTAAAAATACTGTCCAGGGTTACTTTCAATGCTCAAGTATCAACAGCATGCATTTCCTGAGTCAACTGGATACACGTTTGAAGATAAAGGAACCAATTTTCTTCAACTGCTTTGAAGGCCAGAAAAGAGAACATCGTGCAGAATTAAGTAATTTATCTGTATATATAAAACAGGGGTGTCAAACTCGATTTCATTGAGGGCTGCGTCAGGGTGGTGTTTGACCTGGGGCGAGGGGGGGGCAGAGTGTGTGTCGACAAGATGGGTGTGGCCAGTTCGATGTCACTCATGTCAGGGGCGCCTGTGGTGGCCTTAGCGCTCTGTCAGCAAAAACGGGTTCCCGAGCTCCGTTTTGGCTGTGACAGCCTCCTGCAACCCTCTGCCAGCAAAAACTGGGGGCATGCAGCCCTCCCGAGCTCCGTTGTTGTTGCTGGCAGATGCATTGGGGGCCGGTCCTTCGCTTTTTCCAGGGCAGCCTCATGGGCCAGATCTAAGCACCCCATGCGCCGGATCCGGCCCTTGAATTTGACACCCCTGATATAAAGGATGCTGAGTTTATCTGTAAAATTGCATTTGCTAATTTACCTGAAAATTTAACCTTGTCCCAAAAGTCTGAGATATCATGAAGTGGTAGGTATACATTTAAACTTGAGGGAAAAAAAAAGAAAAAAAGAGGACTGCTATAAAATTACAGAAGCAATAATGTACAAACTGCTTACACTTTCTAATGAGGCTCTTTGGCCTAATTTCTAAAATATTTCATGCTTTTTAGTGCTTCCAAGCTAAACCGTCATCCTTTTAAGATCGACAGAAAATTTTTTCCTGAATTTATCCAGTACATTTGTCATTTACACAGCTGATTACTAATTTAGGGCATCTTCCCTCTGAATCCTTTTTTTTTTTTTTCCCAAAAAGAAGATTCTTGGCTCCCAAGTTTGATGGAAGATAGGAAATTACCCCTCACTTCCTTTCTGACATGTGACATAACACTCCTGTTGAAAGTGTTTGTTGAACTGTTTTCCTTGGTAACAGAAGCATACCAAGCCATATATTGTACATTTGCTTGAGCTAGTATTTCTGGCTGCATTATTTTTTTCCTGAAATGCCTTGTGCCCTATTGATATATGGAACAACTCAAGACTATTTAATACACTATTGAGGAATCAGAAAATTGAGGAGTATTAACCCTTTATCATTCTAAGTTTGAAGAAACTATAAGTGTTATACAGTACTTACTCTGGACATATTACAGAACTCATCACTTCAGTGTCTTAATAATCAAGCTGACTGTATAACAAACTTAAACATGGCAGTGGGGTAAAGTTTTTTTCTCAGATGAAAAACTGCACATTAAAGTAATTTTCTGGACCACTTTCAAAACCACTCCCCTGTGTTATAACATGCAGCCTTCATATAGATTGTTCTTGGAGGCACTCAAGACTATTTGCATCATTTTACATTACGTGAGTAATGACATAAATTGATTCAGATGACATTAATTTACATACATTGTCTTAAACTACTTGGGAAAGACCATGGAGTCTGTTTTCTAGGTCATAGCCGCGCGCAACTATTACCTGTGGTTTGGGAAGCCCACCGAGGGAAGGTCTGGAGGTTTAAGCTGCCTTTTTAAACATTTGACAAACACGACTCTTAAGACACAAATGGGAACACTTCTAAAGTACCTACATAAATGACTAAACCATTCACCTTTTTATCCTTCTCCAGTATAGTCTGATCTCTTTGCTGCAAGAGACGTTTCAGTGACATCACTTCTTCTTTCAACTGACTTATTAAAACAAAGTTGTCGGTGCCTCCGCTGTCTGCTGATTGATTTATAGAGCTGCTGTAAAAAATAAAGAGAATCAAACATAACTAAAGGAAGGAACCAACTGCACCCCAAGTATGTATGTTTACCTGCTTGATACAGATGATCTTTGACATATAACTGTTTGTTGAACAAAGTTACAACAGCACTGAAAAAAAGTCACCTCTGACCAGTTCTCATACTTATGACCGTTTTAGCACCCACCCACCCCCAGTTACCCGAACAAATTTTGTATACTTGGCCATGTATTTACAATGGTTGCAGTATCTTGGGATGCTGGGATTGTCCTCTGTAACATTTTCAAGGGAGCTTCTGACAAGCCAAGTCAAAGGAAGGGAGCCAGATTCGCTTAACAAGCACACAAGTCACTTAACAAATATAGCGACTTGCTTAACAACCTTGGCCAAAAGGTGGTAAAATGGGGCACGACTGACTTGACACCTGCCTTACTTCGCAACAGAACGTTTGGGAGCGAGCTACTGTGGTCAGAAGCTGAGCACTACCTGTGACATGTATGTATTACATGTAATCTCTTCCACTGCAGGCAGGTATTTTATCCATCGTTTATGTCTGGTTTAATTGACAAGTTTTTAAAAAGACCACTTATATTTCAGCATCGACTTCCAAAGGGTGGGAAACTTCCTTAAGGAAGCAGTCATTTTTTTTATATATATACACGAACAAGAGTTACTGTATTTTTCGCTCCATAGGGCGCATTTTTTTGTCTCCCAAAAGTGGGTGGAAATGTCTTATGGAACGAATATTGCCGAAGTCCCAACCATCTGCTGGCCCCCAACCCTTTGTGGCCATTTTTGGCCTCTGCGCCCATTTTTGGCCTCCATGTGGAAGCCAAAAACAGGACATGCAGAGGCCAAAAACGGGGTGCATCTTATGGTCAGGTACATCTTATGGAGCGACAAATATGGTAACTAAGAGATTCATTTTTCACATAAGATGTAAAGATTAACTTATAACTTAGTAACTCTTTAAAGTTATGACAGACCCCGTAAAAGGTACTTATGGCCAGCATTGGAAGGTCTGGCAGCCCCAGTCACACGACCCATTTTGAACACTTGGCAAATCAACTCATTCTGACAACCACTTGTAGCATCCATGGGTCACACGACGGCGAGTTATACTTTTGCCAGAAACCCAGTGCTCACTGAATGTCCCGTAGCAAACCATGGGTTTGGTTAATGACTGCCACAAAAAAGAGTCATCAAAATTGGGCGTGGCCATGCGATCACTTGTTTAATGACTGTAAATGTGGGTTCAATTGGGGCCGTAAGTCAAAGGCTATCCATATTTCAAATAAAATGGATGCACAAGGGTTCATTATATTACATTATATTATATTATTGTGTTATATTGATTTCTGATTTAATTTTACTTCATTTATCTCAAGAACCGCTGGTAGCAGAATTTTCAACAAAGATTTAGGCTAGTTTTGTAGAAATCTCTAAGGGATCAACAATTGGAATAATATTCACGTTGAATTTAAAAAAAACAGGAAAAGTATAAACTCTGCATGTTCGTAGATTGTTTTATTCAACAGAACAGAAAAAAATAATAATCAGATCTGTATATTTTTACCTATCTCCATTAGATGGCTTGGATTCCATTTTGGGCTTTTTCTTTGGAGTTTCATTCTGAATAGCTGAAGAGGATTTATGGCTGCAAAGAAATATTAAGAAAATTGTGTGACATATGGTCATATAGCCACATTTACACAAAATAGCAAGCAGTATTGCATAATATAAATTCATTATGTATCTATAAATATTGTAAATTCAAAGCTGAGGCAAGAATTCCCCTGCATCAGGCCCAATCTGTCCTTTCAGCTTTTCTCTCTACTTTTAAGAACAAATTTCCATCATTCCTAATTCTTTTTAACATTTAACTGTTACTCAAGGAACATTTGAAGCAGCCTACTGTTTAATGCAATGCTATTTGTGTCCTCCTTAAAAAAAACAAACATCCCCAGCTTTTTACACAGCAATTGGGATTTTTCAAAAAGCCTCCAGCAGTGTCAGTGAAATCTTTGAAATTAACGTTAAAAGTTAATACAGGTGACAATGTTTAACTTCCTCTTCTCTAGCGCTATGCTCTCAATCAGCCCGTTAATTTTAAAGGTGATAATGGGGCCATTTTCTCCTCACCACTTCTGATAACCACATTTTTCATTTGCTTCATCAGGGTAAAAGAAACAACAAATAAGTTTCCAAACCAGACAGAAAACAAGCTGTTCTGCCCTGTTGGCTGCCAGCCCCTCCAGCAACCGAATCAGAGGAGGCATGGGAATCAGGGTCAGCAGCCAGGCAACCTGACAACTTTGAGAGGGAAGAGGGAATGGAGCTGGTAGAGAGAGACAGAGGCGGAGCCTGGGCTGTCCGTCAGTCCTCAGATGGAGAGTCAACAGTCCCCAGGTCTGGAGGTGGCTGATGAGGAAGAGGAGGAACAGCTGGGTTCAGTGCCTGACACGTGAATGCTCAGAAAGCAGAGAAAAGGAGAGCAGTGGAAATCCATGGGCTGGTCCTTGGGAAGGAAGAGCCATCACTGCTAGCGAAGCCCTATCCTAACCGCTGCTAGCTAAGCCCTATCCTAGCTGTGAGGATAAAAGGCAGAAGGCGGAGTTGAACAGATGCGGCAGACAACTATTCATCTTCCGGCCGGCGGGGCCCATTAGCCTGCTTTTTGTCGGGGCTGCCGGCACTCCCTAATTAAAGGAATCTTTGAGTTCACTTCAGAGGGTTTGTGAGTTTGGGGATCTGGGTCAGAACACAAGCGTTGTCATTTCAGTACTATTTACCTCTGCTTCCACAACCCCTGATCATCTTCTGGGCTCAGACTGCCAATTCTAAAATACAGAAATGCAGAAATGTTGAAACCAGCTGCAGAAATATTGAACCAGCTTATCAGTAGAATTCCAATCGCTGGCTTCAGTCAGTAACTTCAGAAATACAATGGTTTGAAAAGATGGAGAAAGAAGAACGCAAATTTGAGTCTTTTGTTTTAATAAGGAGTTGGACAATTTTGGTGGCCCTGCATGCTAGTACAGGTAACCCTCGCTTAGCGACTATCGTGGGCAATGACTGTTTGCGATTATAAAGGTGATGAAAAGTAACTCTTGTGACCGATGGCCACATCTATGACCACTGCAGCTTACAACATTCCCCCCACCCCCTCCCAAAAATAAGATCTGGTGCCTCTTTTATTGGCAGCAGGGTCTTATTTTCGGGGAAACACAGGTACTTATAAATTGAGTATGGATCCTGAGGAATATTTTTAAGTCCGGTGACAACCGCAACGTCCTCCGAACCAAGAGTGTGCCTTGACCACATTACAATCCAATTTCCAAAAATCGATGTCTTACCCAAAGGAATCTGTTGCGTTCACAAGAAGCTACTTTTTTAAAAAAAAAAAATCTACCTCCTTCCCGCAGGAACGTGGCTGTCCTTAAAGGCCGATCCATCTCTCGGAATTTCCCCATTGCCCACTTACTTGTGATGGGCGCTGCTGTGATGATGGTGGCGATGGTGGTGGGGGTGACGGTGGTGGTGGTGATGGTGGTGTTTCAAATGATGCTGGTCTTTTTCGGTAATAGACGTCGTAGAAGAGTTAGAATGGGAGGGCCCTAAGCTCTTCCTCTGTTCCTTGGTCTTCTGCAGCACTCGCTTGTAGGAGAGAGTGCAGAGCCAACACAGCAGCTTCCCATCAACCTTTTGGGAAATCATTCGCAGCAAGTTATGTTACACGTACTGAGTGCTAAAAAGACACACAACAGCCAAAATAAAATTATCAAATACTACCGCTGTGATTCTTGCACACAAAACTTAATATAAACAAGAATATGAATATGTGTATATATTATCTATCTATCTATCTATCTAGACGGCATCAGCAGCGCATCAAATAAAATACGCTAGATATTGCGGAAAACTTGGTGGGGGAAGAAAAAAAAATCTAACTTGACTTAAATCTGTTTATCTTTCCAAAGACTGTTACCGGTTTTGGGCAAAGAGATTATTAAACTTCACAACATTACCCTGCGTCATAATTTTTAATCAAGTGGTACCAATAAATGATCTTCTCTAGCTTCTGTTACTGCTATATTTGTTCAAAAAGCAAAATAATGTATTTTAGAGGACAAAGTTGGCTGCCCAGGCTCTTGTGTTTTGATAAATATGTTGAGCTAAACAAAATTAATGTTTTTTTTTTATTTGTATCCTGCCTTTATTGTTTTACAAATAACTCCAGATATATCCAATACATCCTCCTCTTCCTATTTTACCTACAACAACGGTCCTGTGAGGTGGGTTTGGGCTGAGAAGACCTGGCCCAAAGTCACCCAGCTGGTTTCATGCCTAAGGCCATAAACTCAAAAACTTTTGCTTTCTAGCTTGGTACCTTAACCACTGGATTAAACTGGCTCTTCTATGTATATCCTATATGTGATGAATTCCTAAGGCGATAGTACTACAGTACCTTGAATTCTATGAACAATTAATATAAATGCTTATTGCAATATCTTATATCACATAAATAGTAACTGGGCAAACTAAAGACCAAGCCTTTGACAGTGACGTTATTTGAACCTCTTACATGTTATTTAAAAAATGCATGTGATTATTTTTGTTGTCCAGTCTTTTGCAAATTCCAAATAATTTATCTTATGAGCTATTAGGTGTTATGGTACATAAACATATATAAACCCTAATCCAGACCCATATGAAGAGAGATTCCTTATATGCAAATTAATTCTCTATGCATACTTGAAAGTAGTCATTTAAATATAGTATAAAAGGCTGTTTTCTTTTAGGAAACATCAGATCAACAATGCAGCTAATCTAGTTACGTAACACCTAAGGAAGAAGGATGCCATACACCCCTTTTATGTAGAGAGATCAAGATTTGGTCATTGCCTATGGACATTCATCAATGTAAGACTAAGTAGCATAACTAAGCATTCAGGTCTGACTTGGGAGGATGGAACGTAAGCTGGATTTTACTCAGTTGTTTTGAGATCAATTGCACTGTCACTTTTATACCGAACATTTATTTAAAAATCACCAAATCCTACCTTTCTCCTTCCTTCTTCTTTGCGGTCAAAAGCACATTGCTGCTTACACTGTTCACATGTCTGAGGCGGTCCATATTTTTTTTCAGAATTTGTACAGCGCTGGCATTTTGTGCCAATAAAAGCAGCAATGATGTTGCAGTACTGACAAGGTTTTGGCTGGAAAAAATGGTTAGAAACTCTTAAAAATTAACATATTTAAGTTGTTGAGAACTGAAAATCAATGGGGAGTGGGGGGGACCCCCCCACATCCTGGGCATAAATTGTTTCAACTCCTACCTTCAAAACGATGCTATAGAGCACTGCACACAAGAACAGTTTTTTCCCAAATGCCATCGCTCTGCTAAACAAATAATTCCCTCAACACTGTCAAACTATTTACTAAGTCTGTATTACTATTATTCTTCTCATCGTTCCTATCTCCTATCTCCTCCCACTTATGAATAAACTCTGTTGCTTGTATCTTTACGATTTATAGTTTTCCAATATGATTTGACTGCTTATTTGCACCCTATGACTATCATTAAGTGTTGTATCTTATGATTCTTGATGAATGTACCTTTTCTTTTTATGTACACGGAGAGCATATGCACCAAAGACAAATTTCTTGTGTCCAATCACACTTGGCCAATAAAGAATTCTATCTATCTATACAGAGGGCTGAAGACAGATTGTCATCAAACACAGTACTTGCTTGCTAAAAGAGCATTATGTTTTATAACTGGAACAAGAGAGAATGGGTCATAATCCCTTCAAAAATATATTTAGAGTTTCAGTAGTTCCATCTCATATAATTCCAATCAGTGTCTGGAACTGCTTCATAAAATTGGAATTATATTCATCTGGATGTCTACATGAGGCATAAATTCCTTATCTGCTACCAAAAACATCAAAACAATCCCCTCAGTGTTTTGTTTATTAATGTATTGTCAGTACGTATGGATCATTTCTCTCTTAATGTCACATAACCAAGGAAAAGTGCAATCCCAGAAAATTGCTCTATTATTTCAAACAAACAAGGGTAAAATGTCTAAAATTTATATAGGAATCGAGACAATTATAGTTTAGCAACCCAATCACAAATATAACTAAAGGTGTTAACTTACCGTTCCAAATTGTTTCACATTTTGGGCGCACTTCTTGCATATTGTATTAGTTTTGCTAGAAGAAAAAGCAAAATCCCAAATGTTAGTTACTTTGTTATCAACCACGTACAGTACCTATAATTATTGTTGAAAAGGAGAAAGTTGTGAATTAAAATGTTGCTACTAAGGTTCTCAAAAAACAGGTTACTACCACATAAATTAAGAAAAGAATACATTTTCCATTCAGAAAAAAAAATGAGATTAGTCTAGTTATATTAGTGCTACAGGGATTTTACATCAAAATGAACAAATGTACTATTATAACCTTAAGTAATTTTAAATCTCAGACACCATTAACCAGTAAAGTTTCTACTCAGTGTGTCATTTTACATCTTAATTTTCAAATTATTGAGGACTCAGTCTTAACTGCATTTATTATTGCAAGAAAGCTACATAATCTCTTAACTGAGAATAAAGAAACTGCTCCATTAGTAAAAAAATTAAAAATGATACAGTGGAAATCAAAGCCACATTCTATTATACCATATAAGGCTTAAATTATTAACTGTGGAAAGTTGCTAGCACTCTGACCATCCAGTTCAGGGGTGTTAAACTCGATTTCACTGAGGGTTGCATGACGGATGTGTTTGACCTCAGGGGAGGGGCTGGGGGGGGAGTGACCAGGATGGGTGTGGCCAGCTCGTTGTCACTCGTTGGGGCACCTGTAGAGGAGTGTGCTGGAGGAGGTTGTCATAGCCGAAAATGGAGCTCCAGAGGTGCACAGGCGGCTCTCTCGAGCTCCATTTTCGGCTGTGATGGCTTCCTCCAGCATGCTGCCAGCCACTACCAGGTTGTAGATCAGCACCCGGTTGGGCTGGGCTGGGGCACCGGGTCTTCGCTGTTTCCAGAGTGGGCCCGTGGGCCAAATCTATATACCCTGAAGTGCTTAGATCTGGTACATGGGCCCACCCTGGAAACAGGGAAGACCCGGCCCCCGGTGCCCCAATCCAGCCTAACTGGGTACTGATCTACAATGCAGCCTGCATGTGTCGAATTTGACACCCCTGATCTAGTGGATGCAGATTACCAAATATCAGACATGCCACGAAATGGGAAAGAGAAAAAATACAATGCAATCCTAAGGAAACTCATGTCTGTATTATTATTAATCAACTAGCTGGTTTGGCCTGACACCTTGACACTTGGGGTAGTTAATTTTAATATATTAAATTTTAAATTTTGATAA
>JAEANM010006869.1:0-18230 GCA_017656035.1 Myanophis thanlyinensis
CACACACACACACACACACGTGCACTCAGGGGCCTTTCCTCCCTGTCCTCTCACTGAGGGGAGGATGAAAACGGGGAATCCTTCGACTCCCAGCGCTCTCAGCCTGTCCAGCCAGAACATGGCCTCGCTCCCTCACAGGATGCCTCCCTTTAGGTTTGGCTGGCGCACGCACACATCAAATCCGTCCCTACCGCCCCACTTTCTCCTCCCTTTCCACCCACCCCCACCACTCCCCATCACTGTCTCTAGCACCTATTTCCTATTGGTGGAGAGCGCCTTGAAGGGAATGGTGGGGGAGAGGAAAAAAAAACCTCTCTCTATCGATGGATTATGTTTTTTCTGCGAGCCAGATGAAATTCTTAAAAGAACCACACCTGGCTCGCGAGCCATAGGTTCCCGACCCCTGCTCTATGCCATGGCAGGACAAAGAGGCAGCCAAAATGTCTGCCTGAAGCTGTGACAACCAATGAGACCATCAAAGCACAGAGCAGGAGCAGAGTATGTGAGCAGCATTTGGAGCTGGGTGAGAAGAATTTTTATTATGTTAATCTTAATTTAATTTTATTTTATTAAATTTCTATACCGCCCCTCTCCCGAAGGACTTGGGGCGGTGAACAGCTGATAAAACAGTACAATAATACATATTTAAGATCACTTATATATTGAAGAAACCTAATGAAGCAATTTAAACCATTAGAATGGGATATTAATGTTGCAACATCACAGAAGGTAGGACCAAAATGACCATTTTATAACATTTTAACAGGCCTAAGAGAGATAATATAAAATAGTAAGTGTTCAGCCTATTGAAGGCTTATTTTGCTTCTTGTTTCTATTTTAAAATGTTGACTTAGGAAAATAAGAAGGGCCTCGTTGGATCAGATGCCTGGCCCATCTAGATCAGCTATCTGTTTTCACAGCCAACCCACCAACTGTACAGAGAAGCCCACTAGTCTTCCAAATGATCTTCAGGAACAGTCACATTGCCATCAAGGTTTAGCAAAAAGTGGTGGGATGCAGCTTTACTACAAGTTTGGTGCACGTGCACTTTGTGCACACATGTCCCATCTGTGCTGCTATGCAGCTTCAAAAATACAGCAATTACGCTTACCAGAGACAGCCCCAGTGAATAGGAAGGCTGCAAAGGCATGAAAAAACAGTTGTGTCCTGTGATTCAGGTGAGCAAGAAAGAAAAAAAAAGAAGGGAATATAGGACAGGATAGGGCAGGGGCAAGTGTGTGGGGCCAAATGCTCAACACCACTACCGGTTCACTAGAACTGATGCATCCAAGCTGAATTCCACCATTGTTAGCAGCCACAAATCCCCCATGACCTCTATGAATTGGTGGAACCATTTCCACAATTTATTTATACATTGTATTTTAAAAAGCCTTTGTCTTCATTTTTCCAGAATTCAGTTGCACAGTATTGATTCTCTAATTCTAGTATTTTGGGAAGGGGAAACAGCCTTTTCTTGTCCAGTTTATGCCCACCATGCTTACTTTTGTACATCTTAATCATTTGCCTCCTTTCTGGACTAAAAAGTCCCAAATATCTCAATCTTTTCTTATAGGAAAACAATTCTGATTATCTTATAGGAAAATTAAGAACTGATTATCTTAGTTATTCTCCTCTTGAAACTTTTCCAGTTTCTTTTTATTCTTTTTTGAGGTGTGCTGACCAGAACTGCACACAATATTTCAGGTGCATCATTGATTGATATAAGGGCAAATTCTCTTTTCTAATTAATCACGGCTAGCTCTGATCCCATTAACTTATATGAGTAGTTGGGGTTTTTGGTACAAACATGCATCACTTTACCCTTGCTCACACTGAAGTACAGTTGGCATTTTGACAAGCGTTCTGCTAATGTGCAGAGATTCCTTTTGAGCTCTTCAAAGTCCTTTATTGTTTTTATTACAACTCTGAACAATTTAGTATCCTCAGTAAATTTGGTGATTTCACTAGTCATGCCCAGTTCCAGGCTACATATAAATTATCTTTAAAAAGCACTTATCTTGGACAGAACTCAGGGGGACTCTACTAGTTACATTTTTTTTCATTGTGAGAAGCGTCAAGGAAAAAAAAAGATAAAATTTAAAATATTGAATGTGAGTTCTGACCTGACAGTGTGTTGAGCTGTCTTTTGAGTGACAGAAGCTTTTATCTGAAATGCTTACCTTCCACAAAGAAAGCAATTCAAATGCTATTTCTAAAGTCATGACAAGCCATATCAGTGAGAATTCCTGTTCCCTTCCTTGACCAGCTTCTCATAAACACAACTGAAGCATCTGGGAAAAGTAACTTTTATCACATTAATGTCAATCCTTTACAGATCACAGGCTTATGAAATGTGAAATTCTGAAGAATTTCACATGCCAGTTATCACACACAATGCGTATATAACTATATTTTGGTCATTATAGAAATGACAAGGTGAATGATGAAGAAAAAATTCCCAGATGACTGTCAGAAGAGAATGCAACCAGTGGGTTCTGAGATAAATGTATAGAAAAATACTTATGTTAACTGTTTTTATACATGTGTTGCATTTGTTGACCAACAGTAAAACTAGAATGTGGTCTATTAAAAGGATTTTTAGGCGACAAGGAACAGAAGCCTCTGTAAAACCTCCTTAGCACCTAATAAGCACTAGATTTTCAGTTAGGTTATTAAATGACTACAGTTACATAACATCTGAGATAAATCTTTAAATTCTGTTCAAATATCTAGTTTGATTTCACCTTTGAATCAGATAGTGAATGCCATGTCAGTGTTTGACAAGGAAACAGGATTTGAAATCCCTCAGAGAGTACCTTAAAGTATTGAAGTAAATCTAGATCAGCCATCTAGATCTGGCTCTATTTATTTAAAGGGAAGATACTGAGGTAAAATGTAAAATCCCTTGGACAGAAGGAAGGGTAACAGCAAAATAACTAAATAAATGAAAAAGAGAAAGTACCATATTTTTTGAACTATAAGACACACTCCCCCCCCCCAAAAAAAAGTGGGTGGAAATGTCTGTATGTCTTATAGAGTGAATGTAGCCCTGATTTTGGCTTCCCAAACCTTTCGTGCATCCCGTTCTTGGCCTCCCGGCATCCAGAAGCGCACTGCAGGCCAAAAATGGGCCTATTTTTTAAATCTCTGAAGGCCCTTATGGCTCCCATTTTTGCCCTCCCCAGCATCCAGAAGCACTCTGAGAATCAGGGAGGCCGAAAACAGGATGCGTGGAGGTCAAAAACTATTTTTTGTCTTGTTTTGCTCATCTAAACCTCGGTGTGTCTTATGGTTCAGTGCGTCTTATAGTGCTAAAAATATGGTATTCAAAGACAAACCTAGATCGTATTTAAATCCTTTAAAATATATGCAATAATTCCTGCTGAACATCCTAAATTTACCTGATTAGGACAAGCTGAAGAGAGTGTTACAAAGGATAGACATATTCCACTGGGCAATACCAGGTTCGTAAATCCAACTCTGTATGCTAAAATTGTCCTAGAGCCTGTCAATAGGAAACCTTATGATTTAATGGTAAGGAGTCTGCATAATCATATTTTCCAAATGCTAAGCTTCTAAAATTACTGCAATTCTGCAGTGTTCTTTCTATTCATTTCAAAGATTTTACTTAAATTTATCTGCACCTTTAAAATATATAAAAATGCTACAACAGCAATTCTTGGGGAATTGTATTCTTAAAATTCAAGGAGAATCAATGTTTTATTTATTTTCTATATTTGACAGATTCAACATGTAAGTGATGACTTTCACAAAATAGTTGATACAGATTTATCCAAATGATTCTATTTGAATGACTTCTTTTAACAACTCTATTACTTTATGTATGAGATGGCAGTGGAAACCAAATATATGCTTTGATGTATGATATTAAGCAGGCTGAAGGTTGCATATAATCCCTGGGTGGCTATTCATTTTACACATGTGAAAGTTTCAAAAGAATATTCAACAATATTCTGTCAGAGAGATAAAACTAGAACAGAAACCTAAAACCTAACTTATAGTATAACATAGTGAATGTTTTCCCTTAAGAAGTGAATAATACTCCCCCAATAGCAAAAAATGTGAAATTTCTAGACTAGCATAAAGAAAAATCTAAAGCTGTAACAATATAAATTTAAGATACTCTAAAACTAGTCACTGCCTGGATGATGGACTAGTTCACAAAACTATTACTTTCCACAATTTCTATTTAATTTCTACATTATAAGAAAAGCAGGATACAATATTTAAACATTACAGGCTATCTGTAATCAGAGCAAAGGCAGTGGGATCATTTTTTTCTTAAATTCAATCAAGTCCAAATCTCAGAGACTATTTGGACAAGTCATTGCAGTTGTTTTGGCAAGTTTTTTCAGAAGTGATTTGCCACTTCTTCTTTCCTAGGGCTGAGAGAAACTAACTGGTACAAGGTCACCCAGCTGGCTTTATGTCTAAAGTGGAATGTGAACTCACAGTCTTCCAGTTTCTAGCCTGATGCTTTAACCACTAATGCTGTTAAATCATATTTAGGCTCCATGGAAAGCGGTGGACAACTAAACATTAATAAATGTTTATACATACACATTTGTATATATGTGTATATGTTTTAACTTTTCATTTAAAAAAGTACTAGCAGATATGTAAATGAAAAGGGACTTAAAATTTAACCAGATTGTTATTCAACTTAATATTGTCATCATCATATCCTACCTAGTTTTCCACTTTCTTTTCTACCAAGTTGAGTGAGTCATTTCAGGAAATCTAAACTGGAAATAATACCTTCTATCCCTGGATTGGCTTCTAAAATTCTAATGCTGTCTGCAGCCATGCCTAGTAGTTGAATGACTGTGTATTTTTATAAAAAAAAAAAGGGATTGAAAAAGAGATAATGATGGGCTTCACTTTTTGTGAAGCTTTTTGTGCCCTTAAGCTAGAGAATCTATTTGCTGGAAGATCATTGTGAATTCTTTAAAGCGAACCGGGAGATTGAATCTATGTATATTACACCAAATGATATTTATGCATTCTATCCTTCCTCTCCCTAGACTGTGAATAGGAGACAAAATTAATATTATCCTATTAATAGGGTAATGTTAATCCATTCATTAGAGTAATATTAACCTAATGTTATAAACATACTAAGGCTGAACCAAAAGAACAATCACATTTCAGGAAGCAAAAGAATTAACTTAAGGAGCAAGAAAAAAAAAGGAACATAAATGTTCTTGTCTTTTATTAATTGAGAAAATCATAATACTTCTATGAATTCTCTTTTGAGGAAAAATTATATATATAAAATACAATAGCAATTCCCTGTTAAGTGCAAAAGATATTCTAAAACAGGATTATAGCTCTCAGTGATATAAATAGTTGGAAATCAAGAAATGAACTTAAACAAGCATATGTTTATGATTCATTTTAGTCACATTTGGCTCTTTTTTAAAAAAAAAACCCCCAAACATTTGATAAGGGAAGCCAGCCAAAAAGAAATCAAAGATACTGTGCCTGCATATTTTAGGAATTAGCAGAGTCCAAAACAATTGTACTCAAACACTATGATATGTTTTAAAACTGTGAAAATCAAAATTTAGCAAAGTTAAAGATGGACTCTCAGACTGATTCATACATGGCACATGATATCTTACTTGTAAATTCTATAAAAAGCTAGTCTGAAAATGGTGGAAAAAGCATTTAGTTAATTTTGTTTTAAATTATGGAACTTCTTTAGATTTAATGACCTCGGTTAAAATGTTATTCTGGCCTAGTTTGGTTTGGTTTGGTTTGGTTTGGTTGGTTTAGATTGTCATTGCACCTCATACAATGGAATTAAATCCCATCTTCAGTGCACATTACAACTATAAAAATAAAACACAAACACACATCCTTCACATTCTATACAATTGATATTGCATTCATATTCATTTTCATTCATGGGTTTTCATGAATGCAATTGATTAATTTATTAATTGATGCAAGTGTTTCTTTGAGATGTTGACGAATTGTTTGACCAATAACTCTTTTTACCCGAAACAATAAAACAAATGGAACAATATGTAATCAAGGTGCTGGCATGAACCACAGTTCTAATTTGATCCCTTCAGAAGCACATGGCTGCAAGATATATTTAAGGATCTTACTTATGGTCCTTTCTGCTTCTATCTTGATTACAACTGTGAATATGCAAATGTTCAAACTCATCTTCATTGGACACTTTACCACAATCTGCAGTCTCAATAAAAGCAATAAATAGCAAATTATTACAAAAAATAGGAATTAAAACTATTGAACGTTTCCAAATCAAGATCTCCTAATGTATAGTACTGATTTTCAGGAAGGTGAGGGATAATAACGAGAATCCTGCATGTACTGTTTTCATTTCTTTGGAGCCTATTCAGACAGAGGATGACAGTCAAAGACTAGTGGGGAAAAATGAAGTGGGAAGGGTGTGGATTATATCTGCACATACAACAAACTCTCTTGTGTTCCTCTGTTTTTATCCCCTTTTAATATGTGGCTGGCGATATTAATAGTGTGGGCATTAATGGTACTCTTTAAAAATAGTGACGTAATACAAAAAAAAATCAAGAAAAATAGTTTATAAACAAAGAAACAAAATCCTGCTGCTCTGCTGTGCATGCTTAAGGAAATCGTTATATCCAACTAGGTACTTACAAGTAATAGGAGTAGGAATATGCATTTCTTCTAAATATGCAGTCAGATGAAGAAAATGTCCAATAGTGGGGAAGAAGGAAAAAAGCATAATTAGACTTCATATCAAGGATTTTAAGTTTGAACTATACATAGTATTGCAGAGCTGACTCTACTACCAAATTTGCTTTCATCTCCTATAGTTATTGAATACTGGTCTAAGGTCCGGTTGCTACTTTCGTTGAACAAGAATAGAATAGAGTAGAATTCTTTATAGAATGTTTGCACGTGACAAGTACAACTGCTACTAATGTTTTGTATAGTCCTGGGCAAGTCAGTTCACAATGCTTTGATTTCCTAACCAAAAAATAGCAATACCTACCAATTTTTTTAAGCCTGTTTAGGCATGAAGAACACAAGTTTTGAGGTAACTGAGGTCTAAATTTAAGACTGAAAAATTCATAAGCAAGCTTTTATAAGATTGAAGAAGGGGCTATTTGTGAGTCTTGGAGCAACAATGGTTGCATTCCATGCATCCATTTTTGCCATCTAACCTCTAGTTGCTAGTTTATAGAATAATCAGTAAATATTTTTATTTGACATTCTCAGAATTTCACAAAAGAACCAAATCACACTATAGAGAAGTCAATCACATTTAACCACATGCCATTATTTGAAGCCAAATAAGTGGAAGAGAAAAGTTATCTTAGATGAAAAAAGAAAGTGGGGGCAACAATACAGTGACTAAAAGCAGAAAGAACAATCACACAGTGAGAATAGACTTACTACATGAATAAACAATTTGCAAGGTTGTCTCAAAAATAATCAAGGGAAGGAGTAATGTGAAAACAGCAAGATGAAGTAATGAATTCTTTGGCTCAGCTCTACTAAATACAAGTTGATAATTCATTTCCTATATATTCTAATAATGGAATTGCTTTTGCATATGAAAATGTAATAAATAAACTCTGCACTTCGTAAGTCATAATTATGTATTCTAGATATAAATGCCACCTCTATAAGCGAGCTGATGTAGAATAATTTGCTGGAAGAATATTGTCTTGGCAAAGATTCAAACAATGTCAAACATACTTGTAACTAGTAATGTACGGCACACATACATATTTAATCTGGACCTTTGTAAAACTAGGATTCTCAATTAAATCTGAATTGCCATGCATTATGAACACACATGCAAACACATCTTGTATAATTGCACAGAATATCTCACTAATATCTCACTAAGATATTCTGTGCAATTATACAAGATGTGTTTGCATGTGTGTACATCACCTCCTCTGAGCATTAATATATCCATTTTATGTTTTCTCAAACTACCTATGAGTCATACAAAGCAGCTATATAACATAGCGTTGTCAAACCACTAGAAAGCACATGCATAGTTTAAATTAGCAAACTGGTTTCATACCAGAAAGTAATCTGGAAGACATGATTTGAATCCCTTTTCCTCTCTGGAGTGAATTTTATTTGTAATGTATATGACTAAGGCTTGTAGTTGCGCAGAAGCACTTTGGAACCACACACATGTTCACAGTCAATGCACACAGTGCATACTAAATTATCTGCTTTAGAAAGAATAACTTTCAAATACGCCTAGCATTCAATTTCTTCCCCTGCTGATGATATATCATGTTCTTCCCACTTAGTCATTAACCTCCTGAAGTTCATCCATTCATATTGGAATGTGTTACACCTCAAAGTCACCTTGTAAAACAAGGAATATGTTGTTCTCTTTTGACAAATGAGTCACATACTATTACAGACAACAGACAAAAGCTAAAACTATACAGTGAGTTACCCTTAACATTTTAACAGATTTAAAATATTACTATAGTTTCAAGAGGTGGTAGTTCTTGAATATCAGAAAATGTCAGCTAAAACATCTTTGTCACCAACCAACCACCACTATAAAGACAAAGCTTTATACATTTTTTTTTCAGTTTAACAAGGGATGGGATTTCTTATCAGATTAATTTAGTTCTGCTGTCAATTCAATGAGTCTTGATGGCACAGTGGTTAGAGTGCAGTACTGCAGGCTACTTCTGCTGACTGTTGGCTGTCTGCAGTTTGGCAGTTCAAATCCCACCAGATCCAAGGTTGACTCAGCCTTCCATCCTTCCAAGGTGGGTAAAATGAGAACCCAAACTGTTTGAGGCAATATGTTCTGTAAACCACTTAGAGAGGGCTGTAAAGTCTAAATGCAATTGCTATTGCTATCTTCCAAAATTCCAAATTAACTAAGACAAATTATAAAACTAAATCACAAGGAGGAAAATGTATGCACAGTTTTTGGTTCCTTTGCATCCTTTCTATTTTCTGTGTTATCACTATGCACATGTCCAGTAGTTACAAATACTGGAAATAACCATGTTAATTATGTTTTAAGATATACAGTTCATTACTGCAAGTGCCACAAAAAAAGGACTCTTGAAATAACTATTAGAGTTTGCCAACAATCTTAATTTCCTATTAAGAATACATAGTTCCCAGGAAGAAATAACCATATGTCTCAAACTTCAGTATATGTTTAGAATGAACAATATCATTTTCTCCAAGTCCAACAAAGAGAATCATAGAACATGGGAACATAGTGCAGAAGGAATTCTTAACTTCTACAAGTATTCTATGCCAGAGATAAAAAAATAAATGATTTACACACTCTTTTCAAAGCCTTTATACATACAGTATTGACCCTGCCCTATAGCTTTGGCCATTAACTTTAGACTTATTAATAACTCACCACAATGAGGTTTTAGCAAGAAAAGCTACAACTGCATTGTCTCCACAAGTTAAACAAACAAATGAGTGTTCAGTGTACCACGATTCAAATTTATTAAGGCTTTATACTGCTAGGTTGTTCAAAAACTCTTCTTTTTCCATTCACATTCCAGTGAATCCTTTAAAAACTTCAGTTCCATATTCGTTATCTTACGGTACCAATATATGGAATTAATAGCTTGAATATTGTTTCAATTACTTACGAATGAAATGTAATTTCAAGCACATTTGGTACGTCATTGCCTACCATGTTTCATTCATTCTGATTGATTACAGATTTCATCCTACTGATTAGTTCCATTTCAATCAATGAGATATTAGTTATGACTAACTTATATCCAATGATTTCAATGAGAGATTTTAAGTGTAGAATCACTTGTGATGATAATACAAAGATTTCATTTTCTCACTATAAAAATGATCCAACCTCTAATATTTTAGATAATCTCTACATAATACTGAATACATTGAAAAAACGTCTTGGAAAATTATGTAGAATTGTTATGTACAAAGCATCCAGATGGAGAGATGCATTATTTATTTTGTTCATAATAAACTTAAAAATCAGAAAGTTTGTTCTCCACTATTCGATCAAACAAAATACTGCTGAATTCATATTAGCTGTTCAAGTAAATTTCCATTCTGTGAACTCTATTGCTTTCTCCATGCTTCCAAATTTTAAGTGTTGTTATTGCATTCAAAACTACATATAAATTACACATTGTTTACCTTCTTGAGGGAATGATCCCTTTAAATATGTGCCCTGGAAATGATTATCTTTGTCTAAGAATCTGTGGCATCTACTGTTGTAAAAGGAGGCTTGCCTAGAATAGACCAGGATGAAAATGTTCTCATAATTGTCCCAGCACTTTGGATTGTAAAGCATTGATTAGGAAAAAAAATATTTTTCCTCTTCCTCTCCTTATTCTAAATCCTTAATTTCTAAACTCCTATTGGGATTATTGGGATTTTGGTTACCTCTGTATCCAATTTCTTGTCATTCTACTCCAATTTAAAATTACATAGACTCCTCTCTATTTGTTCCTTTCAAAAATTAATATATTTTATATGGAGTGGATTATTGCATATGTTGGTATTTTTTTATACACAGTGGTTAAACAATTGCTTCTTATTTCTTGGTGGACATGCGTCTCCTTACAGAAATGCAAAAGCTGTTCACAGATTGCCAGATTTCAGATCTGGTTACAAACAAGAACCTGAATTTGAAATTTCTAGAATTCTGATTGGTTTCTCATCAAATACACTTATATTTTGACAATCAATGAGGTGATAAGAAGTTTTATTGAGTTTTGTTAGGTTATTAGATTATGAAATCTAAAAAGAACAAGGCAGGCATATAAGACATCAAATTGTTATGATACTTGCTTTTATTAGAAAAATAGCCCATCCTTCCAAATATCCACAATGTTTGAAGTTTTAGTACCAACTAAATGCTTTTAAAAAGAGAAAAAGATGGAGAAGTGCATCTTTGCTTTACTGAAACAAAGACAAGATGCTAGATAAGGAATGCATATCATTTTCATGTTTTCCTTTGTACATACCTACATAAAACTAAAACAAATATATTTCCTATTAATTTTCTCAATATTTTGTTTTAAAAATTCTTATAATCAAGGTTTGACCACAACACTTTGTATTTATTTGTTTTATTTCTTAAATTTACTTGCTTTATCTTGCCATGGGGCTATACTTTTTATCCCATCTTCCCACAGTTCTCATAATGAGCACCTCCTCTTCCCAATGAAGCTATTTACTTTTGGAAAAACAAACAAGCCAACAAAAATAAAGCATTTTAAATACAAATGTGTATTTAATACGTCTCCATCATCTTCCTTTTCTTGTTTCTTCGATTTCCATTTTCAAGTCAAAGATTACTATATATCCTGTATAAAATTAGCCAACTTTCCGCACATGTGCTCATTGCACTTTTCAGTTATGTGAATAGTTTGGAATAGGGATTAATTCAAATTGTACACATAGGAAACAATCATAATAACAGCAAACTTTCTAAAGATTCACAGGGGACTCTCATTACAGATTCCAAATCAAAATTTTGGAGAGTAGTTTCTAGTTCCAGTTCACTGATAGACACAAGGTTAGCCTATGGTTCTGATAAAATTAAGCAAATGTAATATAAAACAATGGGGATAAAAATACAAATGGCACCATAAGTCATTTAATCTTTAATATCAAAATAATTTTCTCAATTTTTCATATACAGATGGAAGCTTTTTTTCCCTCTGAGATTCACAAACTAGAGTAGAATGATCAGAACAATCTTCCATGGTATTCATGGGAGTTCTTTGGAAAAGAATACATTAAATTGCATGCACATATATGCTTAAAGAAAGACATTAACACCACTATTGAATTTGGGAAAAATATTGATAATGATACTGTTTCTGAATCATTGGAAAATATACATTTCTATAACTATTTGCTTGATATCCTAAATGATAAGCACTTTGCATTGATCCTATTTTAATGATTGATTATGCGTCATCAAGTCATTTTTGATTCCTGGCAGCCACAGAGATAGATTTTAATATCTTTTTGTAATAGAAGATATAGATATAAATATAATATGGTTTGATCAATGGAGCAGCAGAAAGAGAAATACAAGGAATCTGGGTTATTACAAGGAAGAAAATTTAGTACTTCTATTGAAATGTAAAACTTTTTTTTTAGATTCTAAGTTTCTTTTCCCTGTTATATATCTAATAATAAATTCTTATTTGCCAAATATTGTCTCACTGCTATATGTGTGTGAAACTAATCTATTCTTAAAGGTTCCAGCATTTATTTTAATGGATTAAGGCAATTTGTGGATTTATTCAATAGCACATTCATTCATTCATTCATTCATTCATTCATTAGTATTTGAAATGAAAGGGTGATTATCCCCATAGAAGGGAGTTTATAGACGAGCTAAAAGCTGCTGTCCTACTTTCTACTTTTCACCCTTTGGATGTAACTAACCTTCAATTTAAAAAGTAAAAATGCTTCTTAAGTTTGAATAGACAAGAAAGGGGTTTTGTTCTTATAGCTTCTGTGACAAGCTACGAGACTAGAGAAAACTATGTGACTATATAGCCAGTCCAAGAAGTTCTAGGAGAGAAACCCCTATTTTCAGAGGACAGCATTCCTGAAACTACACTAAGCCTTAAAAAACACTGAACACTAAGGGCACTTTTAAAAAAGGATGTTAGTTGGTAAACTGTAAATTCAGATTTAGACAATAGATCTAAAGTTTTTAAAGTCCTCCCTTCATTTACCTCTAACATCAATATTTTGATTTTCCCCAGGTACTGCTAATTAAAAATTAGACCAATAATTATCAGACTGAAAAGTATACCTCTAATAGAATAGGATTATTTTTGTCTACTTATCCTGAGGTGCCATTGTTGTAGTCTCTTCCAATTTTAATTAGGAAACACACAATTTGATTAGAATGTAGCACTAGTTTCCCTTTCCAGATAGCTTGGTGATTGAAGAATGTGTAAGAAATAGCATGTTTCTATCTTTTGAACCTGAAAGCAATCGATAAATAGAGTAGGATCTTGTTAAACATGATAGATCTTTTGTATAGACCTCAATTTATGGCCATAATTTGGACCATTATAAATCTGTGTAGTTGTAAAGCAAGTCATCTGATGATCAGGTCTAATTTTATGATTTTATTTTATTTTTTATGTTTGTTTTACTAAGTTATTAAACAAATCTAGCTTCCCCCATTAACTTTAATTGTTGGAAGCCAGCAGAGAAGGTTTCAAATTATAATCACATAATTTCAAGAGAAAGTCATTGTAAATGAGAGCCACTTGCCAAGCCCTCTAATCATGATAGCTCTAGTAATAGCACTTAGATTTATATACCGCTTTATAGTGTTTTCCAGCCCTCTCTAGTTGAAGTTGAAGTTTTATTCAATGCTAAGGCTATGAGTGGCTATGAATGGCTATTTCACTGAAGCATGTAGAATAGCAAAATACTAAAATTATGAGGCCTGAGTATGGTCAGATGAATCTGAAGTGCTTCTATTCAACATTTTATTTAAACTTCTCAAAAGCATCTTAGTTTGATTTTGTGTACATGTCAGATAGATAAAATATTTTTACTACTTATCCATCTTTAATTTCAACATTACTGGCAATTTTGTTGCTATTTAATTCCAAAATGTTTTCTCCTGCACTGCTATCACTCTCCCTTTCGGTTAGCAAAATGCATCAGGAAAATTAAATGAATTGTGTCTCTTGCTGATCAGCCATAATGCCTGAGGCTGTGAGCAGATGCCACTCTGATATCTGAAGGTAATACCTCAAGTTTGTCTAATTAAATTACTATTTTTCTGCCTCATTGCTTTAAAAGACAACAGAATCTTGTCCTTGTTGCTCGGTGGACTGAAAGGCTACTCATGTTCTTGAAGGCTGAATTCAGAATGGCTAGGATACATAATTCTTGTTTTTGTAATCTCCATCTTACTATTTGTTTATTTAATTATTTGTGAGTACTGGGTTTTTGAACATTTATTCCTCAAATATTCCAGCTCATCAATGTTGTTTAATTTGCCTCTTATTTCAAAGCACGATAGATTTTTTGCAAACCATATGTCTCTCAATATGACAATACTTTCCACTGTGATCCAATTATTGTACAACTTCTGACCTACTTGGTTAGATGAAGGCATAAAAGTAACTTCAGGGCACCAACAGATTTTGTTGACAACATAGTCCTGTTTAATGTCTATTTCTAGCTTGCTGCCATTTTGTAAGTGACAAAAAATAACTAAACCAAAATCCTCTTTATTAAAGCTTGTGGGCCCCTATTGCTGTTTTCTTAATTATTGTTTGAAAACTGACTGTGTACAAGATTGTACCCCCCCAAACTGTGTTTATAAAGAAATACTAATAGTTTTAACATGGTATATATTAAATTCCTGGGTGCAAGCTTTACTTTTCTGGCAATCCTTCATTTTCTAAAATTAGTTTGTTATAGTAGGTTAGAAATTTGCTAACTACCATCCTTATCATAAATCATGATGGGGAAAACAGAACTCTCACAGAAAAAATAATAATAATTTAAACCTGAAGCATTAGGAGTCAATTAGTAAAACAAGAATAAGTTTATAGTGTACATGGTCTTTTTCTGTCTAAGGGAAATCAGTTAAGAAAAAGCAGGCAGGTAAATTATTTTCAATGTTTTTCAACCCATTAATTGTTATTTCAGTTGATCTATGCTCAGAATCATTGCCTTTATTTTGGAGCAGTTTTCCCTCCCCACAATAATTTAAGAAAAATCTGCCTCCTATTAACTTAAGTCTTTGTCCTGTATTCTGAAATGAAAGAACACCAATTTATACTTTCCACATGATACATGTTCAAATGTTACAATAATGCTATCATATCCTATATATCCCTCTATCTAAACATAGCTATAGGTACTTCAAAGTCATTTATAGAATTTAGTTCCTAGCCCCCTGGTTATCCTCATTGGTTTTGCTGGAAACACTCCAAATTTTCCTAAATCTTTCTTCCAGTGTGGCATCTAAAACTGGAATCAATATCAATAATTGTATATGCAAATTTATCTTTGCATACCCAAGATATTTAATAATTTTGTATATGTCATTAAGTTTACTAGGGAATATAGATCAACATGAAGCATAGGGTTCAGCATTTCTGTGACAGTATTTATTACCTGTAATTGCTGTTGTTTTATTTGCTGTATTTGTATAAATTGTAGTTTGTACCACACACACATTTTTGTTACACAAAGACTTTGTTCTACTCTGGTTACACTTAGTGAAAAGATAAATAATTAGAAAAAAAACATAAATTACTTGTTTTCCCTTTCCTTCCATTCCATTATTATATTAAATGTCATATAAGTATACTTTAAAACAATTAGATGATCAATAATAACACAGTGAAATGTAATTAATATTCAAACACAATGGTTACTCATAAATAAAGGTAGAATGTAGTTCCATACAAAATCATTCATTTATAAAAGACACTTATTATTCTTAACCAAGTTACCGCTTCAACTATATTTTATTGGAATTATTGGAGAAAAAAAGCAAGTATCTGAACAAATGCTTCTAAATTTAGCTTAGTTGTGTAAAATTTGCTAATTTTCTTCCATTTAATGCAAGAAACTACATATGATGAGCATCATATAAATTCAAACTGTTTTCAATCCAAAATTGTCAGTCCAAGAGCAAATGTCTCATTTTGAAGAGCTTTGTGTGCAAACTACTCTATGTTAAGTTTAAAATCCTTCCAAATAATCAAGCATCCTGTTTGGTAGTCAAATAGTTGGTTCATACATTAAATAATGTTTGAATTAAAAATGAAATGGTTCAAAATTTGAAAGTGTTCAAATTCAGGCATTTTGTATACCCTTACAGAGGGCTATCCCCCTCCCATACATCAAGAGAAACTGCAAAAGAGATGAAAAAGTGTACAGTGTTTAATTAATTGAACTGAATTTAAATTCAAGTGCAAAAAATGTATGCAGGATATATTTTTTACAATGAGTATGTACATGCTCATATGTAGGCTATATTTGTAGATTACTGCTTATAAGCATTATCAGGATTTATAGAGACAAAGGGGGAACTGGTGTTTAGTATAGAATTTATTTTATGCATTCTTTTTGATGGGCTGCTTATCTTTGCTATAACATAGATTTAATTATAAGAAACAGGAAATTTCTTAATTTTTAATAAACAGGAAAAATGTGCTAAACAGATTCCCCCTTCCCCTGTATGATTTATTGTAGAATATACAATAAATTATATTTATCTATAATCACAGCAGATATATAGAAAGCTGTACTGTAGTTCTAAACTTAAAGGAGTTCAGTTAAACACAACTAAAAAAGAAAAACAGATCTATTGGTAGGAGCAGATTCCCATGGCTATCTTAGACTCTGATATTCTATGGGTTTCATTAACTATGCTGAAATATAAGTAGTTTTTGTATATAGTCAATACAAAATGCTTCCTTGATGTTTGAAACTGCCAAGTTAACTGAATGACTAAATCACAATATGTAGTAGGCACGGTGATCATAAAATGAGAGCAAGGAAACTCAGCATGCCATGCTGGTTTAAAGTGTGATAGCCAGTGGTTCACATAGAAAGCATACACAGATGCAAAAAAAGATGGCCTATTTCAAAACTTTTTTTTTCTAATACATGCCAGCAACAATTTTGTAAAGTGATGGTCATATGAACCAAAACAAATCCTTCATACAGCCCTTCTTTCTCAAGCAAATTTTAATAAGTTTGTCCATTTGAATGGATGGCCCAGAGGAAATGGCTGTCATTAAGCATGCACAGTCAAGCCACACTTAGCAAATTAATAATCACCTTGGATCTACTGCACCGCTCCTTCAAAAAAGAATAGAAAGGGAATTTTTGGAAGCAACCTACACATTTCATAGCTTGTAATAACAATAGCAGACAAGCAACATTGTCACACATGAACTGCATATTTATCAGTACTTTAAGTACACACATACACATACATAACATACAGTATTTGAATATTAATGCTAATGAATTATTCAGTTTTAAAAATAAAAAACATGTAATGTTAATAAATGTGTGTACATCTTTGTACACCATTGAACATCTGAGGGAGTGGAAGTATAATCAATCTGTGAAAAACTATTTTCATTTTTGTAGCTAAGTGAAATGACTTGCTCAGGTAACAAAAGCTGGTTTGGATAAACCATAAATTTACAGTATTATTGGAATAATATTTTGGTAATTATATCTTCAACCAAAGAATCTTGGGAAGTGTAATTTAGTGAAAATTAAATTGGCAGAGTTACAAATCCCAGACTTTTCCGGGAGAAATAATGAATGTATAAAGAACAAAAATCTATACTATGGATATGACAAAATGTATTAAGAAACCAGGATGTATATTTAAAATTTTATATATTTTAACATTCATATATTTATCCCATGGTAAATAAATACCAAAAAGTTCTGCATGTTTCCCACATTCACCAAGCTAATAATAAGTAAATCACAATTCATTATTCCATCAAATGGCTGAAGGAAAATATAATACATCACAGCCACACAGCATATAATCAGAATAAGATTCCCCATGCAGAGAAGAGTTTTTCCTTTAGCGATGTATATAAAATCCCATGAAAAGAGGAAAAACCTCTAAACTGCCTCACTCTTTGCATCTCCAAATAAAACGTGCACCAAAAAAATGCTAAATGTTTTAACAAAAGATAACCACAATAATAAACATTCCCAAATCAAGGCAATGTAGACATCTTAGAAACATACCTCCTTTTGATTGTAAGCATCGCTCCCAAAAGGATAATTACAAACATCAAAAGACCAGCTATAACTCCAGCCATTTTCACGGTGTTATCAACCTGTTTTTCTGGTTCTACCACATTAGAATTCTGTGTAGAAGCTCCTTAAGAAGTTGTAGAAAAGGAGAAAATAAAAGCATTGTTGAAAAATCCCAGGTAAATCAGATTTCAACAACTGTTCAGATGCAACAAAAAGCCAAAGCTATATTTAGCCATAATAAGAAAGGGAGATGTATCTCAAATGTGCCCCAAAAATGACAAAAATAGTTTCTCGCTTCCAACAGTATGAAGAAACTCAGTAATATCACAGACTAATGACAAGCATAACCCCATTTCAGTAAATTTATCATGCATTATCACATAATGTAATTTTGTATTCTGGGTGTTTTTAAAATTTATGTACTGTATGTATGTATG
>JAEANM010006870.1:0-18227 GCA_017656035.1 Myanophis thanlyinensis
ATAGAATAGTATAGAATAGAATAGAATTCTTTATTGGTCAAGTGACAGCACCCTAGTAAAGATGGTTTGGAAGAAAATAATGTCACTTCATCTTGGTTAGAAATAAATCTTTATAAAATGCTACTTCTTTTAAAAAAGAAGACAACACAGCCTTTTTTTAATTCAGAATTCAGATCTGTATTTTAAAAGAATGGAAGTTTGTGAAGCCAAAGCAAGAATAGAAATATATTTTCAATTTAAAGCAATTAAACGAAAGTAAATGATTACCTCTTTTGCATAAAATAATTTCTTCTTAAGATATTAGTTTTTGGAGATATTCTAATGGCTGCACTCAAATCTTTAAAGAGGGTCAATGCAATCTTGAGTACAATTAACGTAAAGACAAAATAAAAGGATATATTAAGCCAAAGAAAATAAATTGAAGAGGAAATAGTCTAGTAATTTTCAAGCACTTAAGAGAATAGGACTAGGAGATATATAACTGTTATATGTAATGGAGTAGGACATGATTAATGTGAGCTAAAGGAAGTTAGATTTAAGATCAATCTGGGTCAGTCACCAGGACCAGAGGTTTATTCTTCCGAGCTTTCAGACTCATGCTGCAGCCCATCTTCAGGGAACTTCTCTCTACTGGAATATATGTTTTGGGTTAGTCTATAAGTTGTATTTATGTTGTGCCCTTCCTATTGGTTGATTGGTGTCTTGATAGCTGGCAATTGGCTGTTGTTTCCTTGTGCTGCCAAGCCCTCAGCTTCTAGGTACCTGATAAGCTGGTGGTAAATCAGCACTCCTGTTGACTGACAAGGGGCCCCATTACTCAGGCTTCAATCATTTCCCTGGCTATCTTTTTACCTGCACTGCCAAAATCTTAGTAGCTGCGAAATTGTATGTATGTCCTTGTTCATTGCAATGTGAAGCTACAAATGAGTTTGGGTCTCTTTGTCTGAACACTTGCTTCTGTTGTTGCAATCTGGTGCTTAGTTTCCTCCCCATCTGTTCTACATATCCACAGAGGCAATCCATGCAAGGGATGGATATCCTTGGACATGTATATTTGCCATCATTTGAGTTAGATTTAAGTTTAGGACTCTAGAAAACTTTCCAACTGTACTGCAAACCACAATTTCATTTTTTTATTTAAACATTTTAGAAGTTTAATTCCTAGAAGTTCTTTTTTGATTTAAGGCACTTGAGTGGCTTTTAAATTGATTTTTGGAAAACAGGATTTCTTTAAATTTTCCAAAGGTGTCTTCAGTGAGAAAACCTAATCAGTGACTAGTTGTCCAACATGTAATTTACTCATCACTGATTCCCTTCAATCAGTCTGTAGATGTCATCTTCTAATACTTTCTATATTAGAGTACAAACAGGAACATAAAAAATATGTAGGCATAGACAATATTAGCAGAACATTTAAAGAAATAAACTGAATACAGTGGGTTAAGTATTTTGCAAACTATTCTGTCTAATAGTTTGTAAAAATCCAAATAGAACAAAATTTTCAGATCACATGTATTTTGTTTCAACATACATAATAGTCATTTGTTAGGGGAATTAAAGCTCCTACTTATATCAATAATGGCCCACCTATTATATTTTTTAAATTGGTATTATGATGTTTAATTGGTATCTTATTGGTATCATCTGCTAGTATTCCATGAAAAATGTGTATGTGTGATTCTTTTTTCCTGGTTCTTTCTATACCTCTACTTCTAATCTTTTATACTCTCCTTTCAGTGTCTTTTGATGTTGTTTCTTTTTATTTTTCCTTCTGTTGAAAGAAATAATTCATCTGGGTTCAGTTCCAAGTGGGGATAAAGATACTGGGAACACAGAGATTGTTTGGAAGGATGGTTTATTCATGGAGCAGGTCCTCACGGCTTGAGGTCCTGGGCAAAAAAAGGGGAGAAAGTGAGGGAGATGGATTTATTTATACCCTCTTGGGCTATGACCTTGCTTCCTGTTCCTGTGGCAAGGGCAAGTATCCTGATTGATTATAGGCTCCCATGCAGAGTAACTTTGTAGGCTTGGCTAAACCTTGCTGAGTGATGTAATCTTCCAAGGGGCCATGTGGAAGGTGGGTGGGGTGGGTGGGGTAGGTGGGGTGGGGTGGCTAATCCAATCAGCCTGAGGGACATGTCTTAGACTTAGACACACACCTATTTATATATTTCTCTTTTAAGTACCTTTATTTAGCCAAACAAAATTGCAGCTTTGTCTTGTCCCAGAGCAAAGTCACTCTTTACACAACTGTTACTCCCCCTCTTGCTTATTGACCAGGACAGGCATATGCCTACTGTCCCATGCCTCAAGCAAACGTCCAAGGGGGTTCCTGTCACAACCCTTGAGCTACCACTTCCCATGTCCCTTTAAATATAGGTCTCACTTTGGCTTAGCCGGGTGACCACAGTTAGTTTTCAGAGGAAAAATGACCCTCTAGGAAGGACTCTGGTCCCATATGAAGTATGTGTCCCTTCAGGGAGGATTACCTGGGCCTGGACCACTGGTCAGGTTAGCTTGGAATCCCATCTCTGGGATGCCAAATTGTTGGAAGAAAAAAAGCACCTTTGGGACAACCATAACCTGGATGACTGAAGAATCCCCACAGACAAGAGACTCCTATGCTCAGTGAACTGATAAAGCACCATTTCCCACCCAGGATAAGAAATAATTAGATCCATTTGCACCATTTAAAGATACCAGCTGGTCTCACTCATTTCATAAGATATCCTTATGTAATCATCCAGATTTAAGGAAATATTACATGCCGTCAGAAAGGCAGTAAAAAAAGTCAGACAGAATGCCAAGCTTGCATCCTGCCTCTCAGCCATTTCTTCTAAAGCTATGCCAATCTTCTGTAAATAGCTGTTCCAGCCAGGTTGGAAGTATACTCCAAAAAGCTTAAAACAACCTGTCAGCATCCCGATGAACAGTAGAAGAATAATCACCAGGAAACCAGTTTACAGACAACAATGGTTTGTCTTTAGGAACAATCAGTGATCATTGAATTCTTTATTGTGAATAAAGTCAGTGCTACTGGCCCCTTCACCCACCCCCATTTAAACTAACCATGCACCCTACGCTGCATGCGTTCATGCACCCATGCTCCCACACTGCCACACCCAGAGTCAAGTGGTTTTTTTCAGAGGTCACTGCAGCTGGCACGCCATGTGTGCATACTCCTGTTGTGAAGCACAGCTGACATGCTGATCAGCTGTGCCAAATGCTGGCTGGCTTGCTTTCTGGTTCGCTTGGCCAATGGAGAGGTTGCAGCCAGCATGGCCTGTGCACCTGCGCTTGCAGAAAAGATCAGCTGATGCACCAATCAGCTGTACTGCTTGATTCATCTACACAGCCAGCACCAGTTGATAGCAGCCTCTCACTCCCGCTGGAATGTCACTGGCTCTGGAGACCTCTGGGCGGCCATAGCTGTGATCCTCCACCAAGCTTCCACACTCCCCCATGTGACTGGCAGCCCTGGACACTGGATGGATGGCAGGGCTGACACAAGCCTTTAACAACCTTTAAGGCTGCAGACAGAAAGTCTGGGCACACTGCCAAGAACCATTAAGGCTGCTACAATGTAGCCATCTCTGAAAACTCTTGAAGCAGCAGGGCAATTAAGATAAGGATTAGGCTAGAAACACAGGCATACCAGAATGTTTGCTTCCTGTGTTCCTTGCAGGATTGGCCCTGTAAAGTGGGAAAAGATTTCTTCCAACAACCAGTTCTCTGAACTGCTCAGAAAATTAACATCCAGTTCTAGAGAATCTGTGCAAACTGGTAGCAGCCCACCTCTGGTTATCAGCCATCTAAAATTTACTTGATGTTTAATCAACTGTCCTGTCAGAAATTGGTATTGCTTCCATAAGTCATTTACTCTTCTGGGCACCTGTTTTAAAACCACAATCTGTCTCCCTTTATATTTCAACAGTTCATCTTTTGCTTTTTAAATAATTTCTGCTCTTATTGTTTTTTTTTATGAATCTCACTTGCACTTCCCTTGGGACTTTTTTCTTTCTTGCATAATTAGTGTGTATTCTAAACACTTCATCTATCTCAGTCATCATCTTCTGTGTCGTTATCTGTAGGATCTGTACCAATAACTCTGCCATCACCTCCCGTCTTGATTATGCCAATGCTCTCTTCATGGGGCTTCCCTTGAAGAGTATCCGGAGGCTGCAGTTAGTGCACAATGCGGCCGCGTGGGTAATTGCAGGAGCTCCTCGGAGCTCCCATGTTATACCTCTCCTGCGCAAGCTGCACTGGCTTCCTGTGGCCTTTCGGGTGCAATTCAAGGTGTTGGTGCTTACTTTCAAAGCACTCCATGGCTTGGGACCCTGGTACTTACGGGACCGCCTGTTGCCACTGTCAGCCTCCAGCCGACCGGTGCATTCCCACAGGGCAGGCCTCCTCGGGGTTCCATTGTCGGGACGATGCCACCTGACAGCCCTGAGGGTACGAGCCTTCTCTGTGGCTGCACACTCCCTATGGAATGAACTGGCCCCGGAGATTTGGACCATTGCGGACCTGCGGACCTTCCAGCGTGCATTAAAAACCCATTTATTTCAGCAAGCTGGTCTGGCCTAACACTTAACGGGGTTGCAACATTTTTAGTTCAATTATCTAAATTTTTAATTTTTTTTAATTTTTAACTCTTATAATCTGGGCCATCAATTTAATCTTTTTAATTATATTTTAACTTTTCTATGTGTCTTGTTTTAAATGGCTGTACACCACCCCGAGTCCCCTGGGAGGGGGGGGTGATATAAAAATTTCTGTAAATAAAATAAAATAAATAAACTCTGATGGATCTTCCTCTTTTTTTCTTCAATATTCTACAAAGAAAGTACTCGGCCTTCATTTGCAATTGAATTATAATTCCCTCCAATTCCTTATTAAACAGTGTTAATCTCTGATTTATTTTCTCTCCCTTTTCTCTATTTTTTTCTAATTTCTCTTCAATTGTTTTGACCTTTTCTTCATTTTTGGCTAATATTTGCTAAAAGTTTCCCAATTTTTCATCCTTGCTTTGCATTTTCCCCATCTCTCCCATATCAATCTTCATCTCTCCCATCTCAGTCTTCATTTTGTTATGATTCTTGACTATGACTTCTTGTAGCAATTAAAACATTGTTTGCATGTCTTTCTAAATTGTATTCATTTTTTTCCTGCTGATTCAAACTTTCTATTTATTTTGGCTTGAGGGACTTGATGTTGCTGATGGTGCAGATGATGATGTCAATGAAATATTTTTTTTCCAAATTTGGATAAATTTGTATTTGACATTTTAAACTATATCAATATATAAATTACTTTAAACAAGGTGCCCCACAACAATTCAAAATTCTCCCAGATCTTCCACACCTTCATCCCCTTTTTAATATTAACTGATAGCTCTCCTCCCCTTTTTTCCCTTTAAATCATCAACCCACTTCACTATTTTTTAATTTTAAATTCCACACAGTCTATATCTGAATTAATCCAGTAGATTTCTTCAATAGTCTTCTTAATACACTTCTGATAGCAAATAATTCTTCTGATAGCATATTATATTTATAATCCACAAGGCCCACAAAATTCCCAGTAAATATAAGTCACCCTGTCTAGCAGGTCAAAAAAACCCAATCCACCAAGCTTCAAGATAAAACCAGGTTTCATGCTGCCCAACATATTTATAATCCACAGAGGTTCAGAGAGTCTCCATCACAAATTTCTGTATCTTCACCATCTGTTTCCAAATGGCAAAAGTAAACAATTTGCAGGTGTTAATTCCACAAGTGAGCTTATCAATTCAGTTCCAGGCAAACCCAAGCAATTCCCATTTCACAAAGAAATCCAAGATCTTCCCAGAGCCAGATTCCACTAGTAGATGACATCCATATTCTATTTCTCCACTATTACAGAGCTTTCATTTCAGGAACTTCAAAATGTTCAAGATTCACTTTTCAAAAGTTTTCAGTACTCAGGAAAATGTCTTAAATGTATTCTAAAAATCAGGCAAAATATCCACAAAACAACCAGCCCAGGGTTCCAACTACTTAAAGTCTATTTCTTAAAAGTGCTCTATTCTCATTCATTCGGATCTGTCAGCAGCTCAGGAACTTAGTCGCTGCCATTCTTGAGAAGTTATTAAGGACCACCTCCTCCCTTTTAGAGTCTCATTTCAAAGAAAAAGTTAGTTTCTGGAGCAAATTCCTCAGCAGAAGTTGGAAAATTAGAAATATCTCACTCAGATCAGTGACACTGTTATCTGTTTGTCTCCTTTATTGCTCTTTCATTGAAGCTATCACAATCTTAGTCGAACTAGTTTGATGACCATCTTCCCCCCCCACACACACACACACACTGGTTTGAAGAGTTTTCCCAGATCAAACGAGAAATTTGCTGACTCCTTCTGATCAAAAGGATTTCCCCTTTGTCTTCACCACCTTTCCAAGGTGGCTTGTGTCCAACTGGACTCCCTGGCAGGCAGAATTCCATGATTTAGCACAGAGCCCCATGAAAGCACACTGTTTGGCTGCAACGTCAACTCCACACTCTCACAAATTGAATTTAATCGAAAAAGAAGACTTGGCACACACAAAAATTAAAAGTTTGAAAAAAAAATTTTTTTGAAAACACTAAAATACCAAGAAGGTGACTGGCATATAAATTTAAAAAGGACAAAGAAAAGAAATCGATACAAAGTCTGATATTTGAGACGGGTATGTTTCAGCACCAAAATGATAATAAAAAGGAAATAATCCAGAACCTGTTATGAAAATCTGTACGATGAAGAGGAATTATCAGAAGAGAAAATAAAACAATATCTGGAAGAAACTAGGCTGCCTAAAATGTCTGAAGCAGTAAGAACTATGTTAAATGAAAGGAATGTTTGAACTAACAGAGGTGATTAAGAGATAGAAGAAGAATAAAACACCAGGACCATACAGCCTACCAGTGGAATTTAATAAACAACTACAAGATACCTTAGGTCTGTCAATGCTGGAACTCTATAATGAAGTCTTGCTAGAAGCCAAGATACTAAAATCCTGTATGGAAGTAAATATCACTCTTAAACTAAAAGAAGATGCCGGTTTATTACAAAGTAAAAATTATAGACTAAATTCATTATTAAATGAGTATTATAAAATTTATGCGTCAATAATAGCTGGAAGACTGAAGAGATTTTTGAATGAATTTATACACCCAGACCAAACCCAGATTTTTGCCTAAGAGACAAATTAAAAATAACATGAGAATAATTTTGAATACATTGGAATATTAGGAAACGCATCCTGAAAAACAAATGGCATTGATCTTCTTAGATGCGCAGAAAGCATTTGATAATGTAAATTGGCAATTTATGTTATTGCAATTAAAATACATAGAACTGGTAGAAAATATATTATTTATTATATTGTAAATGGGGACATAACAGAGAATTTTAACATCAAAAAAGGCACAACACAGGGATGTCCACTGTCCTCTTCATTATTTAGTCTGACTTTAGAAATGCTAAATAGAAATATTTGGCAAGACAGAAATAAAAAGGATGGGAATAAAAAAAGCAAAAATACAAATTAGAAGCATTGGCAGATGATCTTATATTTATCATAGTGGAACTATGAGAAACTGGACCCAAAGTGATAAAGAAAATAAAAGACTATGGCGAAGCCTCAGGATTAAAAATAAAGAGTAAACTAAAATTCTAGTAAAAAATCTGATAGACAAACAAAAAAAAAGATTTAATGGAGAAGATAGACATCCAGATAGTGAAGAAAGTAAAACATTTGGGAATACATTTATCAGTGAGATATGTAACCATAAAAGAAGTTGTGGAATAGAACTTATTAACAACGTCCACTGCATATAAAAAAAATTTATACAAAATGTTTTACAGGTGGCACTTCCCATCAGCAAGATTAGATAAGATTAGCTATGTTTGCTAAATGTTAGATGTCTAATCAGATTTCGGGCACATACTCATATGGTGGACGTGCCCAAAAGCAAAAGCATACTGGACTAAAAAACATACTTGGATAGAAAAAATTATAAAGGAACATATTGATCTAAAACCAGAAATATTTATGTTTGATACTCTAGAAAAATATAATAAATGGAATATGTATTTAATATTATATGTGTTAATAGTGGCCAGAATTGTATTTGCACAATATTGGGTGGATGTGGAAATCCCTACAGAAGAGAAGCTAAAAAAAAAAAATAGAATATGCAGAAATGGATAGATTAACACTTGAAATTAAAAAGAAGGAAGACACTATTTTGAAAGATGAGATTCATTTTGTCAATGATTAAAAATAGAATCAGAAGTTAGAACTTTTAAAACCATAAGAGAAGGATTAATTTTATCATGATGGCTTATTACTATGTTTATGATTAATGTTAATTGGTACTAATAATCAATGTATTAATGTTATGATGAAAAAGCATTATCATAAGATTACTATTAAATAATATGATGATGATTGCTCAGACTGAAACCAGAAAACACAGTTTACTGTATATAGATATTGAAATTGTTGCTCTTTCTACCTATAGATTTTGTGTATGTGCCACAAAATCCTCTCCAATTTGCTAATATTCTAAAGAATCCCAAACTTATTTCTTAGTTAATTAAATGTTTGAAAGAATTATTTGAAAATGAAATGTTTGAAAACAATTAAAGTAGACAGCTGATTGAGTTCATTCCAACTCATCATTCTGTTATTCTGCAAATAAAAGATGCAGAATAAATCCTTTGCCATGAAGGAAAGTAGCTCCAGAAATTTACCAGAAATCTAGATTCAGGAAATAGATAGTACTTTGACAGACATGCTGTGATTCAAATATTACTATGCATATGTTATTTAAATCGAAGGACTGAAATAAAAAGGATGGTGATCTTACCTGATACGCTCCTCAGTAGGGTGGTCCATAAAAATGAATTCATGAATTCCTTTGCTCCCTGGCCTGATTCTGGTTCCATTTAGGTAGAAAACACTGTGTACAAAATTTGAAGCCAATCAAATAATATTTAGGGGTGGCTCAGCAAGTTTTGAGATTTCCCCCTGGGAACAATGAACGGACCTGCACAACGCATTCAAAGCCGAAGGCAAAACATGCATTGTGCATTGGTACAGCAAGTTATTGCCATCTCTCCTCTGTTCAACCACATCCGTTGACCGCCTTCCAGTTTTGATAACGGCTGTCTCCACTGGAGAAACACAACTTCTTGGTGTACCAAAACTGACATCAGGAATGGGCGAGAATCAAGCTGCAGCAGTTTATGAACTGTTACAGGAATGGTGTTTGGATGAAAAGGTTGCAGGTTTCTGCTTTGATACAACTGCATCGAACATGGGATATCGATCAGGAGCGTGCATTCTTCTAGAACAGAGACTCCGTCGCACAGTCCTTAATTTGGCATGCCGCCATCACATTTATGAAATAATTATTGGTGCAGTATTCTCTACATGCTCTGGAGCTTCATCAGATCCCGATGTCCAACTCTTTTGCCGGTTCCAAAAGAATTGGGGCTCCCTTGACAAATCCAACTATCAAACTGGAAAAGACTTGGAGGTATTGCAACCTGACAGGGATCGCATCATGAAGTTTGCGGAATCCAAGTTGGCACAGGGCACTCACCGAGATGATTACCTGGAATTCTTGGAGTTAACGATTGTCTGCCTTGGAGGGAATCTTCCTAGTTTCAATTTCAAGAAACCCGGAGCTTTCCATCATGCCAGATGGATGGCAAAAGTCTTGTATTGTCTCAAGATTTGGATGTTCTGAGGACAACTCAAAGATCTTACCCAATGGAAGGAGTCCTGTGTTTGTGATGTGAGCATTTTCTCCATCCTGATTCATGTGGAAGCCTGGTTTTCTGCCCCTGATGCCACAGTTGCTCCTCGAACAGATTTGGAGATGAAGAAACTATACTCTTACCACAATGACCATGTTGGAAGAGCAGCCAGAGACAAACTGCAACAGCATCTGTGGTATGTGTCAGAGGAGCTTGTGGCACTATCACTGTTCGATGAAGCTGTTTCAGCACCGACAAAGCGGGCCATAGTGTTGGCCATGATCCCGGCAGAATCAGATGAAAGCGATGAGGATGATGACAAAGACGAAGATCCCCCAAAGCGGGTCAAATTGAAAAGTTCCATGATTCCACCACTTGAATCTTTTGCAACTCGCAAGTCAATCCATTTCCTGAAACATCTCGACATCAACAGTGATTTTCTTAATGCAGACCCAGAAGACTGGGAAGAGAATGCATCATTCAAAGGTCTGAAGAAAGTAAAAAATCTTCCAGTGATCAACGATGTGGCTGAGTGAGGGGTCAAACTCATTGAGGAGTTCAATGGCTGACACACCACAAAAGAAGAGCAACTCCAGTTCCTTCTGGGTGTTATCTCACAACACCGTTAGATATTCCCCACATCATCAAAGTCCTTACTAGTATCTGGACCACACTGAGTGCTTGGCAAGCATGATACCCCCGTCTATGAGTGGATAATACCCAGTGGTCTGACGAACCCTGGGGGGTATCCAGGGGCCTGCTAGATAGGGACCTTGAGCCACCCCTAAATATTATTTGATTGGCTTCAAACTTTGCACACATTGTTTTCTACATAAATGGAACCAGAATAAGGCCAGGGAGCAAAGCAATTCCTACTTTTATTTTTCACCCTATGGCAGTGGACCAGCCTACTCCTCAGTGTGCTGAGAAAAAAATCCAAGGAATGCGTTACACTTGCCTCTTAGTTCTAAAGACTGAATCTGTCAATCTTGTTCAAATACATCTCCTCTGCTGATGCCTTCCCAGTTTGACGAGGTCAGAAGATTCACATTGTCGTGTTTTCCCACACCTGTTCCCTGCTCCTCAGGTCAGGACCACACGGCATTCAGGGACGGGTTTGGATTCTTTCTCAGCACACTGAGAAGGAGCATATCAGGTAAGACCAATGCCCCTCCTCCAGTATGCTAGAGAGAATCCAAGGAATGGGACATACCGAAGCTGTCACGTCTTATGGGAGGGTGTCAGCCTGATTCTGAGATAGAGCCTGTATGCACTGTTTGTAAAACTCTCCTGCTGAAGGCTCATCCGCCAATGCAAAAGCCTCCAACCAGTAGTGATGAACAAATGGTGAAGGGGAAGACCACGTTGCTTCCCTACAAATTTCTGCAATTGACACTTGTGTTGCCCAAGACACTATAGTAGCCACACTCTGGGTTGAGTGGGCTGTCACTCATCTTGGTGGTGCCAAGGCCTGAGCTTCATAAGCCTTAGCTATGTATGCTCTAAGCCCCTGCTAATTGTGGAAGGTGATACCTGTTTGCCTAAGGTTGCCAGTTGGAAAGAGACGAAGAGGTACTCCATTTTCTAAATTTCAGCCTTTCTCTTAATATAAATTCAGAGAACCCTCCTAACATCCAGAGAATGCCATGTCCTTTCCAGGTCTTAAGTGGGCTTGGGGCAAAAATCCAATAAGATCAACCCCTGTGCTCTGTGGAGCAAGGAGTTGACCTTGGGTATGAAGGTAGGGTCCAACCTGAAAATCACCCTGTTAGGGTGGAAAATACACAAGTCCTCCCTCACAGATAGTGCTGCTATCTCTGACACTCTCCTCACTGAGATAATAGCCACCAAAAACACTACCTTGAAGGTAAGATATTTAAATTTCTCAGTGGTTCAAATGGTTCTGCTGAGAGTGCCTTGAGTAACTGCCAAGTGAGATACCTGTGTATTGTTAGTGGACGTAAATTTGTAGCCCCTTTCAGGAAACTACGCACAAGAGGATGTCGTGCAAGTGACTCGAGGTTGCCACAATTCAGCACCAATCATAGGGCTTCCACCTGTCTCCATAGAGTACTAGGTGATAGACCCTTGTCCAGTCTAGTTTACAAAAATTGTAAAACCTGAGCCAGAGACACCGTTAAGGGGAGTAAAGGAAGACGTGACACACCATTCACAAAATTTTTCCCCATGGCATCATTTATTTGAGTCATCAAAGGGTGTCTGGATGCCTAATGGTCTTTATAACCTCGTTAGAGAAATTGCCAAAATTTAGGCCCATCGATCAAGTGCCAGATGGTTAGCTGAAGCCAATGAGGATCTGGATGCACTAGGTTCCCCTGGGTAAGGGATACCCTGTCCAGCAGAATCCTCCAAGGCTTGGTCACTGAGAGGTTGACTAAATCAGCAAACCATGCCCTCCTCTGCCAGTGTGGTGCCAAGAACAGACCCTCCACTTTCTCTGCCAATATCTTCCCTATTACCCTTGAGATAAGAGGTAGGGGATGGAATGCATAAAGCAACCCCCAGGGCCATGTTAGCCAGAGCACATTGACCCTTTCTGCCCCGTGTTAGAAACTTGGCAAAGAAGCTTGGGAGTTGGCAATCTGACAGAGGTGAACATTCCTCTTGGTGTGTCAGAACCAAGTCTGGTCAGTTCAACCACAACAGGCTCTCACAGGTATAAGGAGCATAAGGCAGGTTCAGAACTGGCTGCTCTCTATCACATTTGGCAACCAATCCGGCCTTTGGTTAGATGCAGGCTGTGTTATTGACCCTGTGTTCCCAGGACTTGCAGTGGATCCCCCTGTTCTGTGAGCACCCTTGTGCTTCATGAACTCTTTGTCTATTGCCTTCTGGTGTTGGCCTCCTCCGCCCTTGTGGGCTTTTTGGTGCAGATAGCTTTGACCCATATCTTGGCTGCCACTCTGCAAGACTAGATTTGCGTTTTGAAGGTGCCATCTTGGAGGCCTGAGCCTGTGGGGATAGTGTGTGTACATTGCCACTTGCTCTTCCAATTGTATCCTCCATCTCGTGCTGAGTCTGCGATGAGGAAAAGGATCATGTTCACGTTCTTCAGGGGCTCTGCTATTGGAATATACAAATTTTGCTTAGAAGAAAGCAGTGAATAAATGGCAGGCTCACTTCTCCAGAGGTTCTACAGCTGCTGAGGCTTGTGTTTCCTCAAGAGTTTGGACCGGATAACCAGGCAGGGACTATCGTTGCTGGACAGATGGCAGTTTTGCCTAACAGGAGGAGGAACCAGCCATTTTAATTGTCTCTTCCTGCTGCCCAGTTCTTCTCATGAGTGTGGTGGCGATGCCCCAACAGAAGGGGGGAGCCAGCCTGTCCACATGCTCAGTCAAGGCTACTGTGACTGATAAAAAGTGGATTAAGCAAGCCTGTGAAACAGCCTCTAAATCTGGCACTTTCTCCAATGCAGTGGAGATTTGGCCTGTTGGCACATTTTTTTAAAAAACAGCTGCACCCAAGCTTTGGGGATAAGTCAGTCTGCTGTCTATTTAGGGCTGGCTGGAAATTCCAGCTTCTCAATAACCCTTTTGAGGCCTCCCGTTGCCTAGCTGCTGCTGCAGCAGCATCTGTGGCAATGTCCTCCAAAATAGCTGCTGACTCTCAAAATGGTGTTGCGCACTTCAACTGCGAGGTGGGGGGGAGTGAGCCTTATCACTAAGGCAGTGTGTAGGCTTGTCCCTTGAAAAGGGGACCAAAGAGCCTCTCCAGCGTCGCAGCATGCAGGCTGTGCCCAAATAATGAATTCTGACAGTGTTTGGTGCTGGCTAGCCCAGCGCAATAAAAGGCGCTCATCTATGCTATCACTGCCTGTCAGCTGTTTTAGGCCAGTATGATCAAAGGAAGCATTTTGGCTTGTTGGTTGCTCCATGCAACCTGTTGGATCAGAGGTTTGCCTTTCTTGTGGTGGTTATCTTATTTTAAATGTTTTAAAATGGCAACCACATCTAATTTGGCCATTTAAAATGGCCACCGTGTCTTCTTGTAGGCTTGCTGACTCAGTTAAAATGCCTCTTTGAAATTGGCTGCAGCTGCTGTCTGAGTAGCCTCTGGCCTCTATGGAGGCAATTTTCTCTGAAGGAATTTTTTTTCAAATTTCCAGCTTTTTTTTTTTTTAAAGGAGAGTTTCAGTCTCCTTAAAATGGCTGTAGCTACTGCCTGAGCAGAGCTGTCAGCCCTTAGCCTGTAGCCCTTAGCTACAGTGACTGTTTTAGAAAAGATACAATTCTACTTACTGTTTGAAAAAATATCTCTTTGCTGTGCTGTAGAGCATCCAAGGAATTCCTAGAAATTTCTTCTGTCTTATTATCACTTCAAATTTGGAGCTGAAGACTGAGTCAAACTGGGAAGGCACCAGCAGAGGAGGTGTGTCTGAACAAGATTGACAGACTCAGTTTTCAGAACTAAAAGGCAAGAGTAACCTATTCCTTGGATTCTCTTTAGTACACTAGAGAAGAACCATAACTAGCAAATGAATGTTAGGGAACATTCTTTCTATATATAGCCTAATAAATCCAAACTTGATTGCAACAAATACAAGCCTAATATGTAAATTAATTGACTGAAAACCTAGAGCTTTGTTTTCATTTTATCTTCAAAAATACAGAATGGAATTAAGTAATTTGATAAGTACTAATGGATTGGCCCATTTCTACTCCTTAGGCTTCAGCATGAAAACTGAAATGTCTCCTGCATATGACTTGTAGCTTTCTTTGTTGAGTTTTATTGGTTGAAAAAATAATCTTGTTTTCCAGTAAAACTGGAACATAGAGAGTACAACCATAGCTAAAATATTAGCATTCTCAATAACTGATTCTACTCAATAGCTCACCATTTAGAGCCCCATACAGAGGTATGATTGCATTTCTTTTTTCTCCCAGACTCATATTTTAACTTTTTTAATCATAAGATGAATTGGTTACTGTACTGAATGTTTCAGAAAAAGTCCTTTTCAACATTTGTACTCTTTGTAATGCATATTTCTCTGCATACATAAATTGGTCTTTTTGAAAATATACGGATCATGAAAAGTTTATATAAAGTTTAAATAATAGATGTGAGAAAGTTATTTTATTGAGAAGGCCACTGCACTTTTATTAAGTAAAAATAAAATATATGGGCTCTAAACTAGCCCATACATTCTTTAAACTAAAGATCTTAAATAAACTTAAATTGCATGAGATTTTAACTAAAAACGAAGATCAAGACTAGCATGAATAATGTTCCCTTTTCTGTATTTTGAGTTAGTTTCTTGAGTAAGTACAGTCTCTTAAACCTGTTGTTTTAACAAGCCCATTCAGTTGTTAACTTCTCTCTTCTTCATTAGATAGAAGATATGATATTGTCCTTTTGTCTGGTTAAAACTAGTCTTCATTGGATCTATATGTGGCATGCTTAAATACAGGACCAAGTATTTATTGAATCAGTGCACCTATACTACCTGCTTTTTAACATTAAAGCAGGCCTAAGGAAATAGGACTGCACAGCAAACAGGTATGCTAGAATGGAATATCATATGATATCAGCATGCATTGCAGCTTGCATTGAATCAGAATTTTTTCCTTAATAACTTTGGCTTCTAGCTCTTTAGTTAGTTCTTTTTAATACTTTTTTACATTTTTCCTAAAATATTAGCAATCTATCACAAGAATGTAAACCTTAAGTCTGCTACAGCTCCACAGAATATTAGTCATTAGTATTCATTAGGTTAGTCATAGGTTAGTCATAAAACTATTCAATATTAAACAGTGAAGTTCAATCTGAACAATAATTAGCAATACAGCATAAGCTAGACAGAAAACTGAGGATCAGATTTGACTCTTTTCACCCAACGTCTAGTTTTACATTATTTATCCATAATTTCAATCGAGCAATGACAGAAAGCCCTAAGTGACTGCAGCAAAAGAGAATCAATAACAGTAATTAGGCGAGAATCTAGGTATGTGAACTAGTGAACAGATATTTCCTGTTGTTTCAGAAGAAAGGAGGAAAGTACAGTAGGAGAAGAGTAAGCAAGCCAGTGGTCAAGACGTGAAAGTGTATGGAGAATAATATCTATTGACCTGGACTGAAGAATGCAAAGAGTAGACTTTAGTGTGCTCAAGAAAAACCACAACAGTAGCAGCAGTGACAGCACCAGCCAGAACAAATTCAAAAGAGATCCAGAAGAGTATAATAGTGGTATTTTCTTTAGATTAGCAAGAGGAATGTTGTTAGCCTGTCATCTATTTACTGTGTTAATAACAAAATAGTTAACAGGAAAAGCAATAATAAATATTATGTAAGTGTAAAAGTAATAAGAATTATTAATAATAAAAAAGACAAGATTGAAATTCCAAAACCCTTTTTAACAAACTGCTGTTATAATCAACTCATATAAAATTTACCACATCTTTGATCCCAAATCATTCTAAATATTAACTCTAATTGGTCCAGATCAAATATCCACATTTGTTTCTTAATGCCATCTCTTATCAATTGCTGATTGATTGAATACAATAAATCCAATCTCAAAAGCCAATCTTTCTTCCCCCCCCCAGAAAAATGCCAGATGAAATTGTTCTCCAATTAAATGGAATGTCCATTTCCCACTCTCCTCCAAGACTGTTAAAAAAGACCTATTTGCCACTTATCTGCTCAGAGAGTTCTCTGCTATTACAAAAAAAGAAGCACAGGGTTGTGCTTCAGGAAGGTGTATAAAGTTGACTCTGAATTTCTAAGTTCATGTTTCTCTGAATCTTTTCCACAGTCTGTTGTTTCTGGGTCCATATTTACCACTTTATTAAGAAGTTTCTTTTGTGGGATTAATGTACATTATTTAGAGTCAGTTTGTTCAGAATGTTTTTCATGGTGTTCATCAAACTTTTAGAAAAAAATTCAGCTAAAGATTGTGTGATGCTAGACAGTCTCTTTTTTCCCTCCTCTTTCCCTCTGTAATCTGATATGTTGCTATTTAATGAAGTAGATAAATGGAGTTAGGAATATACAGAAAGAACAGAGAAGATATTTTCTCACTATTTTGATCCAAAGAGTTTTTCAGATTAATAAATACAGATACCTGGGACAAATAGTCAATGATACATAATTCAAATGTAAACACTTTCATCATTCAGAAGCACATGTTATGTTTCCATACAGAAGGACAGGAGTTGATGAGATCAGCCAAATAAGTCAAAGAGAAAAAGCTGGGGAAAAAAAACAGCTAAAATCCAGCAGGAGGTTGAAATAAATCAGCATTCAACCAGACAATTAACATTTAAAGATAAAGAGCAAAAGCAAAAGTTCAAAAAACTGCAGTTAAAAGTCCCATGCATGCTTAGGAAAACATTCTGCTGGTAGGAAGAAATGTAAAAAGACCAGAGTTTCTGGCTTCTCCCACAAAGAGCTGCAACCTTCAAGATTTCCCCTCCTCGGTGGGTCCACAGTCATCTAAAAATTGGGTTATTCCTAAGTGCCCCCATTCAAATCCAGGGGCAAAACTGCCAAAGAACCAGCTCCAGCAACAAACACAGCAGATTGCGGATAAGAGAAGAAGGCCCTTACCCCTTCAGCAGCCATCTTGGGGAGGAACCACCAAGCATAAGTCTAGCAAGTCTCAGCTGTCTCAAAATATTTTAAAATGTTTAATTACCTGGAAATGGTCCACCAATGCTCACATTCAGAGAGAACTGCTTGCATTCAGCATCCAATTCCAGATTCTAAATAAATAATGAAAATATTGGTAATTGAATCAGTGAATGGCAAGAACAGAAATGGCTCATACTTAATGGAATTTGTCTTTCAATTTTGTAGGAGATGTGTGCTGGTTGTTTACAAAAACAACAGTTTTTATAAGTGAAAGACATTTAATGGAATTTTGCAATTAGAAGTAGCTGAGGAGGATCTTACAGTTAAGATGGGAGGAATATGTGTCATTTTTATACACTACGTCCTTGTCTTTTTTTGCATTTACTTCCCTGTTGGCATCATTCAGCCAATAACTCAATAGAAACTGTCAGTAAAATTCCTAAAAAATGGCCAGTACAGCAGTAAAATACAGCAGGAAAGTGTGAATCCTTGGTCCAAAGAAATGATTGGTCCAGGTGCAGGATTAGAAGCACAATGAGTTAGAGCTTAACTCTAGTGAAAGGCTCTCCTAGTGACTGCTTAGTTTCACTAAATGGTTGGTGTGGATTCTGCTTGCAGCATTTCAGAGAGAATTTGGAAGGACAAAGTATCATTCATAATAATATCTCTGAAACTAATGAATAAGCACACCTGTTCAAAAACAGATGTTCTATTTAAATCAACTATTTTTCATGTTTTCATTTAACTTGTTCCATATTTTAAATTATTGAATATTCTGATCTTTGAACATGGAATGAGAAAATATTAATTATATGTATAGTATAGATATTGTATTTATGTGTGTGTG
>JAEANM010006871.1:0-18227 GCA_017656035.1 Myanophis thanlyinensis
ATCTAATTGTAGGCCACCAATTTCATCACTAGTTATGTGGCTGTGGCTACCTTCTCTGTGTAGAAGACTGAAAAAAGAAATAATCATAACACAAAACTTTCTGTAGGTCAAGGGTATTGTTGAAATTTACAACAAGAAACATGCTGAAATGAACAAACATGACAGCATGAAGCAGTAGATACCAAGATTTAAAGTTCCCAATTCTTTATTTTTACTTTTGACTTACAGTAATCTCTTGACACAGATTTGGCAATGATACAAGTAACTTCTATTTTTTTCTTTCAAGCAAAACAGAAGGAGATTTCTTTCAAACAGACCATCTATTCCCAATAAAATACATAACACTGCAATTCTGGTAAATTTCTAACTGAATACAGTATGTATAACCAAATTTCTCATAAAGACTCAGAATAAGTCCTTGAATTGTTTCTTCTTGCTTGGCATTTTTGGGGCACTGATGGTGGAAAATGGAAGATGGTGGAAAATTTTCCCTTTCCCTTTTTTTTTTTAAACTACATCACTGCTTAATATCCTCAGAGTCTATAAAAGCATTTCTTATAGCAAGTTCCAAAATAAGATGCTTTGATCCATCAGAGTTCAAACTGAGTTCAAATTATGAAATATTCACATTTCAGAGTCAACTGCTTATGGTAGCCAACTTAATCCCTCCAGATGTTGTACCATTGGGTCCCATTTGTTTTTATGCCTGCTGCTACCATATCATCCAACAGCTAAGAGAAAATGGTCCTTCCGTTAACCAGAATTAAAAGGCAGCTTGGCAATGTCTATCTCTATAGAAACCAGGAGTTATGAATAGGAAGTTATAGTTTATGTAAATCTCAGCTTAGTGGTCTTAATCTAAACGTTTCAGTTATCTGAGACCGAAATAGTATTACAAAGAAACAGGACATGTCCAGCTTTGGCTTCCTTCTTCTTGCTCCATGTCTATCAACTTTTTGGAATGTAGTACTTTTTCCCAATGGGGTCTTTACAATTCATTTGAATTTTGTCATGTAAAAAAAATAAAATAAGATATGGACTACATTCCATAAATCTATCTGTTGAATGTTTCAGAGCTCTGTTCGAAAATGTCTGCTGTAAAGGTAAGGAGCTACAGAAAAGAAGAAATCTGAGTACCAATGTGATTTCATAATTAGGGTATTAGACTAAATTAGAGACATCTAGTTTCAAATTCATATTCAGTCAAACTAGCCAATTTCACAAAATTTTAGAGGAATAAAATTAAGGAATGTATAGTATTTTAATCCCTAGGTGGATAGAGCAGGATATAAAAGGAAGGAAGGAAGGGACAGAGACTTTTTACAAAAACTGAGTCAATAAGATTTTCTTCTACATATTTTTGCTTGGAGTGCTATATACTTACCAGAATTATACAATTTTTGAAGGGCACAGTGAGCTTTTACAATTTATATTGTGGGACCAGAACAAAAAAGAAAATATTTATTTAATCTTTAAATATAGTTAAAATGGTTATTCCTCAAGCCACATTAAAATACGTAAGAGCTTTATGGAAGAGTTATGAGAATTTCATCAAGAGTTTGAGTGACCACAGAATGTGTCCTTCTGATTTTCATTCACCTATGTGAATAGGTAAGCCCAACTATGGTATTCCCTAAATCTGAGTGATTTCTTACGTCAGCTAAAAATTCCTGAGTAACAACTCATTTTATTGGTATTGTGCTACATGACAAACTTTTCAATCTCTACTTTGAGGATAAGTCGTTCCCACACTCTTCTGTGGATTGCTTTACTTATAATTTGGGTTAACAGTTCATCTACATGAAACCTGCTTTCTGAAATAGCTTTAGACAAGATAGCTTTAAACCATGATTTAAAACCAGCTAGCAAATCAAAACATGCTTGATAAATTTATCTCATCAGATTAAATATCATAGAAGGAAAGAGAGAATTCATTTCCAAGACAGGACAAAGGAACCTGTGGCACAATTCATCTTTAAGATCAAGAATATTATAGCTGTGGCTAGACCTTTTCTTTCTTTTTTTAAAAGTTGGATTTGTTATTATTGAAAACTTCAATGTATTCCCCCCAAAGATTAAATGGAGAATATTTAATATTCCCCCCAAAATCCAGTGGAGAATAATTCCAAGTGTCTTAAGGAATTCCCAGAGCATCACAGAGCTTTTCTGAGACTACTCTGCTTTTTTAAATTCCTCTTTAAACAGGGACCTTCTCCCAAATACCTTCTCCTTTGCACCAATCTAATGCCACTCTAACCCCTCCTGAAGACCAAGTGGAAAGGTTTTCTGAGTTCTTGCACTGAGTCCAACAAACATGGGAACGGAGGATAAAGGACCTCGAGAATTAAAATTAGCTCAGAATTTCCATCTCAACCCAGAAACATTTTAAAATCTTTCTCTGCTTGAATCTAATTAATGAAAGGGAGGGGGGGGGAGATGCCTTTGTTTGTTTATATATGCCGTTGCTAGTCTTTTGTGCTATATGAGCCAGTTCCCTATCACTGCAAAGCCCCTTCTTTGTTTTCGGTGTGACAGCACCAGCTTAGTCAATCAACTGCTGCAGGCAGTGTTTGCATCACATGATAGCGGGTAACAAAGAAAACAAAACCTTTTGAACATGGGGTGGGGGTGTGTGAGTGGTTTTTCAGCACTCCAAATGCATACAGAGGAGCCATGCCAGCTGTCCTTGGAGCTAAGTCTGCTCACCAGGTTCCCTTTGAAGTATGATTCAGGATGAGATAGGTGCCTGCACATGCAAAAAATAAATAAATAATAATAATGGCTAAAGCAACCTCAAGTAACTGGACACACAGAATTTAGTAAAACATTGTCTCCCAAGTAAAACACACCAAAAAGAGCGAAGGTGGGAGTTGCTTTGCTTGTTTTTCCTCTTAACTAGAAAACCTCTGAAAAGGAGGTGGAGCAAAGGAGTAAACCCTTCCTCCCCCCCCCCCCATTGCAAAAGAAGGGAAAACTTAATCATTTAAGGATACAACCTGAAGGTTCTTTGAAAGAAAAGCCTTCTCAGCAGAATAGCTTTGAGTAGTAATGGAAAAGAAAATAACAAATTGTTATTTTTCCTCATCAGAATTTAATTTCTTCGCCTTTGCTTTTCATCACCATCCTCTCTATCTCGCTAAGGAACTCAAAAGATTAAAACCACTTCCCAGCAGTGTTGTTCCTGGCTTCAACATGGCATGAAGCCATCATGTCTTTAACTACGGTTTGTTGAATAAGATCAATGGAATGCTTTGCACAATGGCCTCAGCCAGATCCAAACGAAATGGGCACTTAGTTGATGTAGGAATGCAGCTTAGCACAGGTACGTTCGGGCAAGCGAACACATGAGTTTCATGGGAAAGAGGAATTGGGACTTAAATATCTTCAGTCCCATATCCAATGTTTATAAATCCACCTTGTCCTTCAAATCAGAGAATGAAACAGAAAACACAAGAGTTTATTAAAAGTATGAAAGCATGTTTGGTTTAATAAAAATAGCTGAAGTAGCAGAGGGGACTAGATTTAAATAGCACCTATTCATTTCCCTGCTTCTCACAGTATCTAGTGAGGTAGGAAAATTGAAAGCACTGTTTGTTTTCTCTTCTTGTGAGCTGCCCTTGGAAGTTTGACATCAGCTCAACTTTCAAATGATGAATTCTGAGCACCTTTAACACTGGAATCCCACAAAAGATATTGATAACTGGCACAATAAAAAAAAACCCAGAAAAGAAAATGTGATCCGTATTCCAAGATCTGATAGAATAACATGCCCAGGTGACAGCTTTTTCTTTTTTTTTTCTCCTCAGTGAAATTCCCAAGTTATTATTCTGTTTTATACTTTATCTCCACCTGCAGGTAGAAAGTTTTCAGACAAGTGTTTCTGAAACCCAGGACTGGACATAATATTCTCATCTGAATTGTATTTGATGGGTTTGGGAATTTGATTTGGGAAGTTTGCTTGCTTGTTTTTATGTAAGCCAGAATCAGAATTAATCATAGAACAGGTCTAAAATGAACGGCATTTACATTTGCCACAATGTAGTCAACTGCTAACCGAATTTAAAATAGGGCTGCATAATCTTTAGGCAGCTGGACAGGGTACTTCTGCTTAATTTTTTTAAAAAAGTAGATCTGTAGGCTGCAAGAAGCAAAGTAATATCATGATGGTGTCTACAGGCTTTGGGAATTTGGATATGAAAAAGCAGGCTTCGGTTCAACCTTAGTGAGACCAAGTGGCTTTGAGTTTTTAGGATCTCTTGGTTTTGGAGGTGTTCTATCTTTTGTTCTGGATAGGGTTGCATTGTCCCAGGCAGATCCTATGTGCAATTTGGGGGGTTCTTCTGCACTCACTTGAAGAGCAGGTAGCAATGGTGGCCAGAGGGACCTTTACACAGCTTTGTGTTGGTTTGTAATTCTACCTGTTCCTAGACGAGGAGGCTTTACTCATAAACCTCCTGCTTTTGGTTTACTGCGCCATGCTTTCTTTACATGTGGCTGAATTTGAAAAATGCAAAATGCAGCAGCATGAGAAATCACAAGTATCATCATTCAGTACATGTGAGATCTTTGCTCCCCAACTTGCATTGTATGAGTACTAACACAACTTTTCCTGTACGGTTACAGTAACAGAAACTTGCAAGTCTGAAGGCACTTCTCCTCTCCCCTTCCTTTACTTTATTTTTCAGGGGCTTAGGGAGGGTCCCTTCTGAGTTATTTCCCATGTCCCCCCTTCTACTATGGGCTAAGATAGATTTTTGATGATGGTTGTCTTGGACTAGGTTGTGTCTCTCCTGTCTCCCAAGGTTATTCTCACAGACCATTACGAAGACTGAACAAAGAATTGCAAATATAATACCCTACAATGTTATGGGTGTAATGGTGTGTGGGAAAGATCTTGGGAGATAGAATTTCAACCAAGGAAATGATCAATTAAAAGACCACTTAACCCAGAGAAGGAATATGGGGGGGGGGGGCAAGCAGCTTAGAAGGCTTCTCTAATTTCATGGGCTGTTGACAGGACTGTGGAGAAAAATGTACTTTTCAGTTTTGCAAGAGTTTGTTAATGCAACTTTACTATAAAGTAGAATTAACTTATCTGGCCATGCTTCCTGTCTGCTCTACCTCACAAGGTTGTCCACTAGTTTTTGTGAATGTGTCGGGTAAAAATATTATGTCCAGAGCTAATCCATCCTTAACAGAGAACTCATTCTCTGGGAAGAATGCAGAATAAACATTTATTATATTCATTTAAAAAATGGCTGGGTTCCCCAGTCACTCTAATTATGAATGGAATTTATTTGATTCTGTCTTAGATTTTGTATGAACCCACTGTGATTATGGCAGTAAGCCATTGTTTATGGCTACCTGGATTACAAGGAAGACAGTGGATAAGGGGCTTAGTCAACAAACTCTGATTAACTCTGAAACATGATCCAGCACAATATATGAGCTATGTCGTCATTTATAATGCTTGGATATCTTCAAACGATTGTTGCTCTGGGTTTCTCTTGTAGAAAAAGAAAAAAAGTATGGAAATAGTGCTCACCACCTCAAATGATGTTTGAAAGCGTATCTAGGGTTGCATAACTTTGCATGCAATTGTCACTTCAACCATGCATGTTCTTGCACTGCTTTTCTGAGAAACAGCTTGCATACTTCCTTCTCTAATTCTCTGCATTCTGATGTAAATTTAGGTGCAAAATTGAAGAAGTGAATAGATCTTCTTTATCACTGAAGATTCACCATTTAGCAATCAACCCACAATCTTCTTTCCTGGTGGAAATAGATCTTCAATGAAATTTCCAGACACTGATTGAAAGAAACATATACTCTGCAATGGTCTGCCAGATTTTCATGATATTCCAGCACTATAGCTTTAGATGTACTTCATTAATATAATATCAGAAAATTGCATGTGTATACTGGACAACATTATTGGTGAAGATGAAAGGAGCTGCAACATTAACTCACATGGATTGGACTTGTCCTACAATTAGTTGATGTGAGGCTGAAATTCAAGGTTTGTTAATATCACTTGGAGATGGATGTTGGCACATTGAAGTTGCATATGTTATTTCTAACTAAATTGCCAGTATTTATATTCTATAAAGACATAAAAATATTGAATTTTTGCAGTTGGAAGTGGCCAAAGGAATATATATACTACTAATGTTCTTGTTCTCATATCTTTTAGCTGGTGAAATGGTGTACCATAAGGTAACAATTTTTGAATCGGTTTTAATTTTCTAGATCTTTTACCTTTACTTGCTTCTTTGGCAATATACAGTATTTTCTCCAACTTGGTGCCTTCCAAAAGTGCCAGATTTAGAAATCTGTACCTGATTTTCCACATTCTAATCCCACATATTACCTCCGTACCACTTTTGGTTTGGAAACTAACAGTGCAACCCATTGCTGGATGTAAAATGTTAATAGTCTTTTCCAGGCTACATTCCTCAGTCTGATTCTCTCCCGATATGTGTGATTTCAACTTCCTTAAGTCCCAGCCTGTAAAGGCCAAGCTATCTGGAGGTAATTAGAAAAAAGATCCGATACATCTAGAACAAACTTTCTCAGCCTTAGAAACATTAAGACATATGGGTTTCAACTCTCAAGAGTAGAGGAGATAAGGAATTTTTGGGACTTGGAGTTCACCAATTTTAAAGTTGCTGAGTTCGAGAAACCCTGATCTAGAAGAGAACACCACATTAGAAGAAAGAGCAAATAGTTTGTTTCCTTAGTACTGTCCAATGTCTTTTTGTGTGTGTGTGTGTCCATAAACTTTTCCTGTTCCAATTATTGATCCTTAGTGTTCAATTTCAAGATGATATTTAAGGTCAAATTTGTACATAAGCCAATATAGAGATACCTTAGAAACTGCTAACCTTTACAAAATCTAATGAGGAAGAAGACAATCTTGCATGATGCACTCAAAAGAAACTGCAAGCTATGGCTAGATTTTAAACTCTATTTTTTGCTTAGTTCAGTAGTTTGTTACTGACAAATCAGCTGGGTAGAATGGAGAATTAGATTGATAGATTTTTCTGTCCCTTGCCATCCACCTTCTCAAGGTCCTTGTCTTGTTTTTTCAAAGAGCAGGAGAGAATGCATATAGACAATATTCAGCTGCTTGGTGAGTATGGAGTATGGAGTGAGGCTAAATTGCTTTGGATTCTTTGGATCCAAAACTTCTCCAATTCTTAACCTAGTTCAACTTATATCGTGCCTTTTTTCTGAGATTTCAATGTCAGGAGCAACCAGCTTTTCCCTCCAAAATTATAGTCAAGGATTGCAACTTAAGAAAAAAAATTGTTCTTTAATTCATATCAATTTTTAGTGCTCTACGATCCCAGAACCAGAATACTACTCAGCACTTCACTGTATTTCAAGCAAGGCCACTTTATGGAGATGAATGGCATTAGCCAAGATGGCAGCCGCAGCCTTGCAATCAAAATCTTGCATGTAAAAAAGAGGCAGGGCTTCAGTTGCATGGTTGCACAGATACAGGGAGTCTGTATTTAGGACCAACAACTTTCTTGTCATTAAGCAAAATGGTTGCTAAGTGAAACTGTGGCCCTGCTTAGAGTTTTCCTTTGCTTTACAGACTTGTGAAGGTCATAAATATAAGGATTGGATGTAAAGTTACTTTCAAATTCATACAAACGAAAGATTGTTGTATTCGTCACATTCCCATTATTCTTTGCCTAATTTGATAGCATTTGTGACAGTAATTGCCCTTTTTAGGAGGAAAGCATCTCCCAAAGGACAGATAGCTGCAGGGGAATTGCCCTCTTTATAAATTCCTTTCTAAAAGGAGCAGGCTTCTTCTCACTATACCCGCTAAGCTGCAGCTGTAATATTTCAAGGCTCCCCATCATCACACATGAGATCTAGCACAGATGTGATTCGATTTGTCTTAAGAAACTTGACAGCTTGCACAATTTTGTACAGCATGTAATTAAGTCAATGAAACTATAGCCTACATACTGTAGGTTTGGGTCTGGGTGTGTTTGTGTTTGTGGGTGTGATTCTGCCAGTAGGTGGTGCTCTTGGAGAGCATTACTGTATTTTCTTTAGAGTTTTACAGTTGTAAATCATTGAAATTGAGGATCAATTGGTCAATGCACACAGAACACAAAGCACCAACAGGAGTTCAGCTGCTCCATAGGGGTTACCATTAAGAAGTTCACCATTAATTATGCCGTAGAATAAAGTGTGGTGAGATTCAATAATAAGCAAATGACCTCAAACTTGCTGAATTCATATAACATGTTAAACCACAATTCTCCATGATTTATTAACTACCTCCATTTTCTGGGTTTTCACAATATGGAACCAATGTGGTATGGAAATTCAATATTGTATTACTGCCTCAGTCATGGAAAGTGTCAGAGTAATTTTGGGGCAGTCATTCTTATCAAGCCTATTTCATCTAAGTGGGTTTTTTTGTCATTACAGCAAGACAGAAGAATGGAGATTGGTCATTTGCATGAATTAAATCTAAACCAGTGCAAATTACCCCCTGCCCGCAATCCTTCCATTCCCCACCATCCAGTCAGAGCTGAAGAAATTTCTTGGATGAGAAGTGAAATGTCTTCAAAGAAAAAACAGAAAGTGCAGTTGCCTCTTGTGGGGGAAAAAAAGCACCTTTGGGACAACCATGACCTGGATGACTGAAAATCTCCATAGACATTCAACCTTAAACTACTAAAGTCATGTTTTTCAAGCAATGATTGTTGGCATCCTATAAGATGCTAAGCTCAGACCAAACAGGCTGAATGACTGAGCTTAGTGACATATGCCCATGAGTTCAGTCCTTCTGCAGAAAACTGAAGCTCAAAATTGCACAAAACCTTTGTACCTCTAGTCCAAAATGCCTGCACCCAGTCAGACAACTGGTGCTCTGGGTTTTGCAACTGCTTGTTGCACAATATTTTTTTTTCTTCCAATATGCTTTTATTTCTCTTCATACTCCATATGTCATATCTTTGGCCTTACACCTTTCTTTCTTTCCTTCATCATCTGGAGCAAAAAATAGCTATCAGGCAATAGCAGTGTCTTCAGGAGTTCATTGTGATTTGGTGTACATGCAGTGTGACAATGAAAATGGGAGGCTGGCATTGCACTGTTGTTTGACACTGCTGCAGGCTGTTAAACCGTTTATAATATCCATATATTCAAATGCAGAATCCTTCTGCCTCAAACCAAAAAAGCCATGAAGTTCATAATAGTTTCTCTGCATCCAGTAATGATCTTCATGTCAGTCAGCCTATCAACCTGAGGTGGTGGAAAACGTGATGGAAAAAACTGCAAGATGGTCAATAAAGCAAAATCTTGTTGAAGGACAAGGTAAGGCTATTTACTCATCCCATGAACCTAAAACAAAGATTTATTTATTTTATTTCAGGGGATATTTCCTGCATAAATGAAATAGAGAAGGAGAAAAGCTAAGAAACGGTCTTATATTCGTCAACATAATTTAGTACTTTGAAGAGAAAAGGGTTTAGAAGAATTGATGTTGTATGGGGCATTGGTGAACTACTTGAACTTGTAAAGGGGGGGATCAGGTGTGACACTGCCTTCTCCCCCAAATTCTGTTGCCCATCAGTTGCAAAATCCTAATCTCTCTGCCTTCTTTATATACAGGATGGAATATCACAAAATACACATCGAATATATTTTTCCATTGCATCTTAATCTATTATAAACATGGGAATGGAGATGTGAGAAAATGCTAGGGATGTATATATTGAAATTTACCTGTAAAAAAATGTGTCATCTGGACTTTGAAAATAATGACTGCATTGTGTACAAATGATGAGTGTATTATTGCTAAATGTATAAATGTTTCCTGAAAGATGGTATGATAAAATGTGCAAAAAACCCAATTAGATATAATATACTGTTGGACCATCATATATAGTGGGCCATGGGCTATGATATATGGCTAACCTGTTATAGAAATATTTTGTATTTAGGACTCTGGGGGAAGATATAGCACATTGAATATACTGTTCTGTGACAGCAGAGCTGATGATCACGGCAAAGACTGTAGAACCAGAAAGTGGACCAGTTCCGGGAAACCTTTTTGGATGAGAAGGAGATGTGAGATTTCCCACATGTGCTCTGGATGGCTTCTTTCTGCAACGGAGACTGAAATAAACAGCAAAAGGCTCAATACATTTTTTATTTTAGAAAGCTATAAATGGATTAAATATCCAGATAAAAATTGAATACTGAAACTTTAAACATTTGGGAATTAATTATAAAGTACAACAGGTTTTTTTTATGAGAAATACTCTGATTTAGTTTTTACACGCTTAAGCAGTTTCATGATTTCAAAAACTGGACACTAGAGGGAACTAAAGAATTTTGGTTGAAGAATGATTGATATACAAGCCTGCAAGATGTTATGTGTTGTCAAAAAAAATGTATCCAACAGATGGGTGAAGCACACAGGCTATAAAAATGTTCACTCAGTGGATATAGTAAATGTTACACATACTTAAATTGTCTTGCTTCAAAGCTTTCACAAATTCCTAAACGGGACATTTCTCATCTAAGCAATGCCCATAAAGGTGGCCTCATATGCCTTCAGTCAGCTTCCTATTTATGGGAAATTGAAAAAACAAAACTTATTTTATTCTGTAGAAAACAGAATTAAGGCACAAGGTGGCAGGAAACACATCAAATGCCCTAATCTCAAGTGAATGTATACTGCTAAGGTCAACATGAAATTGATTCCAATGTTGAATTTCATATTTGTTTTTTAAAATCTATCTCTATCTCTATTTCAAGTAACATGCACACCCAGCCTGCAATACTCTCATCTTTTAATGTCCTACAATTTACAAATTCCAATCAGAAAATATTTCTGGACAAATTGTCTATATTAGATCATCCAGCATGTCACGGACCATAGCCACAGCTTTCTGGTACTTAATGACAAATGGATTTATATTCAGTTTAAATTTCTCTTCTCACCACAAATACATATGTATATGTATTACATGTTTCTCAGCAGAACAGGGCTTCAAAAATTCACAAAACTTATTTAGTATTTTATCTGATTATCCTTTAAGTAAAAATCCTAGGATGTCAGCTAGCAAAACACTGAAGAACTTCCAAAGAAAAGGTGAAATATACTATGCTCCACTATGATGGAAGATTGACCTTAGCTGTTGTATTGTCTTAAACCTTTTCATATTATAAACTTCCAACACTGTGAAGACCAAGACTGGTTTCTGAAGTAATTAAAAGAGTCAGATTGTAGTAGAAGTCACTCTTCTATGCCACCCTTTTTCATTTCTGCACTATCAATCTTGTATCAATATAGGGAATACTTTGGCAAGTACATCACCAGCCAAGGAACTTTATAGCTCATAAAATGGCACTGAACAGAAAAATAGCACATTGCCTAATAATAGGATTTTCATGCAAATTAAATCAGGGATTTTGAAAACTTAACACATATAAGATTTTAAAAGTAATTTATTGGAAATTGTTCTTAGATTACAAACAAGCATTTCCCATTTACAGAATGTACTGCTAACAGTACAAATTATAGCCTTCCAGTAATCTGCCCATCATCCCATTTTTCAGGATTAAGAGTCATTTACCTACGTAGTTAAAGTTCCATTCAGCCCTTTAAAAAGTAGTATGTGGTCCAATTACCTATCTATAAGGCATTCCCTGATAGAGTACCAAACTTAGCATTTTCCTTGCTATATGCTTTGCAAGAAGCTGTTAATAGTGGTAAGAACATTTCAATCTGACGTTTACTACCCTGTGAAAGTGCAACCCACTTACCCTTACATCGTTTCATTGACTCCTACATTAACATGCAGTAGAATTTACAGAAAATGGCTCATGTCACAGCAAATTTGGATTCAGCAGTATGTTTAATCTGTTAATTTGTACAGCTGAACTGGGGTACTGTTCAGTCTACATGCATGTTAGTGCTGTCTGTATAAACAATATATGGTTGATGTGGAACACATCAAGAGGTGGTATTTACATCCTGAATGTATCTTCTGAGTTGTGCCCAGTTATCTTACCCCAACAATGCAATGGCATAAGAAACACTGACATTCAATACGATTTAACAGTAGCAGCTAAGCAGTTTGAGAAACCTCTGGTGCATTTTAAGACTGAAAAGCTTTGTTCCTATATGTAAATTATGGTCAATTAAGCCACTGGTTTTACATTACACTGTTTAATAAAACAAGATCCAAAAGAAGCAAAGGATAAGGTATTCTACTAGACTTGTAATTAAATTGCCACATGCTATACTAAAGCTAAGCTACACATATGCAAGATCGGCTTTAGATAAACAAAAACCACAGCAAGCATCCTTTAACTGAATTGCATGAATGTGCTTTAAGCTAGTTATACAGTTATCACAATAAGATTCACTTTCTTTTAAATAAAACACTTCCATTTATACAGAAGATTAACAAAAATCAGTGTTTACATATGATGCAATCACTATCTACACTGATTATATTTTAAAATATACTTTATGATACTTCAATATCAACAAAAATCATGAATTTGATTCACAGAATAAGTAGGTCCACCATTTTAAGTTAACAATAATTCTTTATTGCTTTATACATGTGGTGCTTTTTCAAGGCACTGTGGCATGGACTAGAAAACCTGGAATGATTTGTGAAAGAACCTGGAATGACATGTGGCCAACATGGACAGTTCTTCAGAAGCAAGACGACAGGAAATTTAAATTCCAAGTTATCGAACATTAGGAATGAGAGTTCATAGTTCACAGGAGAAAATATCTTGTTTAAAGACCATCTCTTTCACATGCCCATCCTGATACTCTGAATAATCTGGAAGATTGCTATAAAATAAAACAAAGTATTACTATGTAAAGTACATTAGCACTCATCAAATGGTACATGCCATTTTAATTAGTTTAGCTCCCTTATCTGAAAGGACCCCCTATTTCAATGCTCTATCATTTGCTTATCAACATTCAATACTACAGAAATAAAAGAATCCCCTCAAATGTGACATTAGTCAATTCACAATTAAAACAAGTTATTGCAGTGTACAAACGTCTACTACTGAATATTTAGATTACAATATTGCAATTTAGAATTTATAGTACAGTACTACTTTCCTTTATGTGTTGCTTATTTTTATAGTATCTTGTTAATGAATGAGTTAAGCAGTTAAAGTTCAAGTATAAGGCAGCAAGTTCTGCTTATGTAATTTTGCCAATGATATTTGGAAAGTATATATTTATCACATATGGTTGACCACTGCACAGAAGAGACTCTGGAAGGTATACAACAGTAAGAATATATAGTCATAAAAATATAAAATCAAAAAGAAAAGAAAACTATAAAAATTAAAATACAAAGTCTAGCATCAAGCAATAAAGCCCATGTACTCTTACATAATTTGTAATGGTAAACAAAGTTGAAAGCTGATAAAAGGCACAGGTGAATAGTCACATGACCCCCCCTTAATGACAGTGCTTAAGACTACTAGGCATAAGCTTCCCTTTTTTTTTTTTTGCAAAGCTTTGTCCTAAGCCATCTGGTATACAGGAAGCCTATTATTTTCAATGAAGTGATTAGAAATGAATTGTGAAATGACATTCAAGGGTTTCTCACAGACAAATGTTACTAGAATTAGATAAAAGATCAGGGTAAGCTCACCACCACCACCACCCCCCCAAAAAAAAAAAGGTTGTCCAAAAAGTACCCTGGGCCAAGCAGCTTGTCAATTAAGAGAAATACATCTGCATCATATAACCTGATTGCGGAATGGTTGTAAGCTATTGCAGCAATGAAAGTCTTCTCTAAACCCTTCCCAAATACACAAAACACCTTCAGGCCTGTCAGATGCAACGTCACATTCTTCTTCACCGCAGAAATGTCCAGAGACTGAAAGCCTTTCCCATCCTTACCCCGCCTGATCTGGGCAATCGGGATCATAACCAAAGACGCTCCCTCCCCACCCACCCACCCACCCACCCACCCACGCAATGTTGCAAAGGGGATCGGCCGGTCCTCTGCAGGGCCCCCTTTCCATTCCTGGTGGGGAAATCCTGACCTCCCCCAGCGGCAGCCAGCGCCGACAACTTACCCGAACCGCAGACCACGAAGATGAACAAGGCCAGCAGCCACGGTCCCACCGATGCCTTCTCCTCGGGGGCGTTTCTCTGCAGGGAGAAGCCAGCGACGGTTAGGGACCGAAAGCGCCCGCGGACCCCGCCACAAACCCTCCCGGGGATTACCAAGCCGGTGGGGGAGAGGAGGGGAGGGGAGGTCGCCGAAGCCGAACGGGAGGAAATCCTCCCGGGGGTGACGGGGCTGCCTTCAGACAGACGGGGCTTTTTGAACAGCGACCCCTCCTCTCTCTCTCTCTCTCTCTCTGCCTGGGAGAAGGGGACGCGGGGCACCGGGAAAAAGCCGGGCTGGCTGCGATGGGCCCCTACCGAGGTCTTGGCCACGTTGCCGCGCTGCGTGATGTTTTTGCTGTGCTTCTCGTTGGCCATCCGGATCCGCTGCTTCGCCACCATCTTGACTGCTGCCGCTTCTGCCGCCCCCGCCGCCTCCGGTCTGGCACTCGCCGGCCGACGCCGCTCTCGGGCTGTGGAAGTTCCGCGCCGGGGAATCACGGGACGACCGACCGACCGTCCGCCTCGCCTCTCGGGCTCTTGCCAGCCAAGCCGCCGCGTAAGCAGCAACTGCCCTTCACGCTGATCCCTCCCTCCGGAAGCGCGTTGCCCAGCGGCGGAGAAGCCGACGGGAGGGAGGGAGGGAGGAAGGGCCGCCCCCCTCCCGGAAGCGAGACTCTCCTCGAGCCTCCGCTCTTCACGCTTTGGCCTGGGAAGCGTCGTGGACTGAGCTCCCACCCTCGGCCGTCCCTGTCCAATGGGCGCCGAGCTCACTGGAGGAGCCTGTGGCGAAGCTTCCTCGCGGCCAGGTGATCCAAGGCCCGCCCCTCCTGTCCTCCCCTTCAGCTTGCAACACGTCACCCGGAAAAAAACTCCGCTATTGAGCTGGCGATGGAGGGCAGAGCAGACGTGTACAGTTTTCTGCTGTGACCCCGCTGGGCGCCACCCGGAAGGACAAGGGCCGCGTCCGGATAAAGATGGCGCCTCCCACGCCGCTCTTGGCAGGTGGGTTCAGAATAAATCAACCGGACTTCTTCTCTGTCAAGATGGTTCTGCTTGTAAGGCTTGTTGTGAGGTCTGCTAGAGGCCCGAGAATGTCACACACTGGCGGCAATTTTTCGCGGGATTTTGTATAAGCCTTCACTTTTGTGGGGGGTGGGGGTGGGGGTGGGGGGGAGGTTTGCACCTCTTCAGTGATCAGTGTCTGTGCGGAACACTTTTGTTATGTGCATGGCGAGCGTAGGCTTCTAAAGGGAAGGAGATTTTTCGGGAAGAGCATTCGGTTGCTTGGATATATAGAAGGGCTTAGCTGCAGACAAGCCTCTTTCGAGGGATATCGGACTTCTTTACATTCCATCAGTCATTTTGTCAAAAAGTCTTGCCTCATCTATGACGGGGAAAGTTACTTTTTGAAGTTTTAAGCTTACATTATTAAATGCATTGTATGTACCCAAAACGTTCATTTATGCTCACTTGGAACATTTATGCTTATTCATAATCTAAAGAGTCTAGATGTCTTCTCATTCATCCAGGACTTAGAGAGAAGCCAAGTTTGGAATATCCTAATGCCCAAGACACTTTTCCCATCTTTTCCATCTTAACTTCCTCTGCCTTTTATCACCTACATAATTTCCTCCTTCCATTTTTTTTGAGTAGTAACTCCCCAGAATATTGTTTGCTCATTAATTCCTAAAGGCTGTTTTTTTGTTTGGCAGATTTCCTCTTTATTTACTCCTTATGATTTTATCTTGATTATTGTCTCCTGGTATGATTTGACTACTTATTTGTACCCCATGACTATCATTGAGTGTTGTATCTTGTGATTCCTGACAAATGTACAGTTTCCTTTGTTGTACACTGAGAGCATATGCACCAAAGACAAATTCCTTTTGTGTCCAATCACACTTGGCCAATAAAGAATTCTATTCTATATTATTATTACAGAGGCTCTATTGTTCAGCCCCTACCTGGCCCTAATTTACTAGTACATGCCCGATGACCAGATAATTACTGAACTTTCTTGCAGCATACTCAACTAATGGTGAAATGCTTGATGTTTGCTGTTGTACTAAAGTCCTGCTTAGGGTTACGCAGGGGCAGATACTGCCTTAACCCTTTCATGCCAGTAGAGAATATTTATCACTCAAGGTTGTAATGAGGGATCCTTGCTGCACACTGAGCTTGACTGTTTTCTTGCTAATGTTTCATTACCAAAACTAGGTAATATCATCAATGCTAGTAGTCTGATGATGTTATCTAGTTTGGGTAATGAAATGCCTGCAAGAAAACAACCAAGCCCAGTGTGCACCAAGGATCCTTCATTCATGCATGCCTGAGGCTGCTTTTTGTATCATGCGGTACTCTTTCAATTTGGAAAATGTCCTAGATTGCCAATGAAAGCAGTTGAGTACCACAAAAGTCCTTCAAAGTTAGAGAGTGGAGGGAGTCATCATGCATACAATTGTGCTTTTCTCTGGCATAACTCATTCAGGCCATAATCCTGAAGCAGAGCTATATCTTGAACATTTCTACAGTTACATAATTCTGAACTCAACTAAAGCAGTGTATTAAATAGCCAACACTCCAGAAACTAAGCTTAAGATACAGAAGGATCTTGACAGACTTGAATATTGGGCGCTATCTAACAAAATGAAATTCAGTGGTGAAAAAAGCAAGGTTCTACATTTAGGCAAAAAAAATGAAATGCACAGATAGTATATGTGGTATCTTGCTCAATAGTAGTAACTGTGTGAGGGATTGTCCTAATGGACAATCATTTAAATATGAGCCAGCAGTGTGTTGCAGCTGCCAAAAAAGCTAACACAGTTCTAGGCTGCATAAATAGAGGGATAGAATCAAGATCACGTGAAGTGTTAATAGCACTTTATAATGCCTTGCTAAGGCCACACTTCGAATACTGCATCCAGTTTTGATTGCCACGATGTAAAAAATATGTTGAGACTTCTAGAAAGAGTGCAGAGAAGAGCAACAAAGATGATTAGGAAACTGGAGGTTAAACCATATAAAGAATGGTTGCTGGAAGTGGATATGTCTAGTTTCATGAAAAAGACTAGGGGTGATATGATAGCAGTGTTCCAATATCTCAGGGCTGGCACAAAGAAGAGAGAGTCAAGCTATTCTCCAAAGTACCTGAGGGTATGACAAGAAGCAAAGGGTGGAAACTAATAAAGGAGAGAAGGAACTAAGGAGAAATTTCCTAACAAAACAATTAATCAGTGGAACAACTTGCCTTCAGAAGTTATGAATGCCCCAACACTGGAAGTTTTAAAGAAAAGATTGGATAACCATTTGTCTGAAGTGGTGTAGGGTTTCCTGCCTAACCAGGGGTTGGACTAAAGACCTCCAAGGTCCCATCCAACTCTGTTATTCTATTCTAAATTCATGTGAAGATGTGTACAAATCCAACCTAAACTGATTTTACATTTATTATACTTTTCATTTTAAGTGTTCTTTGATGTTTTATGTTAGTTTGCATCACAATTATATAGCATCATAAGTAATCTTTTAAAATATTTCTGCAAAGCTAATGCCAGGGGCATGCTCCTAGACTTAATTTTAAATGACTACCTTCCTTCCATTTTATTGGAGTTAATATTTCAGTGAAATAACTAACAATGGGACTTTAGAGAATAGGTGCCACTTCATGAGATGTGTAATATTAATGTGTTTGTACAGATTTCAATATTTGCTTAAGATAATTTTGTTCCAAGTCACTGGTTTTCTCTGGGATTTAAGTCAGTATGAAAGCACTTAAAATAAAAGTGCTAAATGGAAATAGTGAATGTGTTTCTTCTCCACTTTAAAGTATACTGCCACAAGGGAAACACTGATATGTTAAGCATTTGATTATTTTGGATTATTAGAGTATTCTGTGAGAGGGACAGCTTTATATATTCAATTGATTGATTGATGGGTGCCTTGTGGGTGCTTATAAGCAGCAAATAGAGACATACTCCACTCGCACTGTTCTTCCTTTTTTTTTTAAAATTTGTTTATTTTTTTCAAACACATAAAACAGACAAAAACAAAACATACATACATACATATAAAACATAAAAAC
>JAEANM010006872.1:0-18226 GCA_017656035.1 Myanophis thanlyinensis
TAGTATTTAAGTGTCACTTTCAAGTGTATATAATAAATTTTTTTCCTACACTTTGTTTTTTTTTTCTATTGCAAAACGCAATCTATTTTGTGGATAGCCCTCATACATTTTAACCTAGCCTCTTGTGCACATTGCAATCTATGATTAAGCATATTGCACAAACCAAGAAAGTGCCGTTAACTTGGGGAATTACATTTGGTGAAACCAGGCTGAATATGTTGTTCTAAAGGGCTGTTTTTATTCACACGTGGCCCTATCCAGAAACAAGCAAACTATTGCTGAATAATAAGTAGGTCTGGGAATCATATGCCCATTTGCCTGAGTTCCATAATCAGAGAGAGGTTGGGACAAATGGATAAAAATGATAATTTGGAATAAATGGCACTGTACATGGAAAATATTTGTCTTAGTATGCTATGTGTGGCCAATCTCTGTGTACATACGTGCATCTGTGTAAACATGTACCCAATTCATTTCTCCATCCTCAAGTGAAATGTAAAAAGGGATGGGGATATGAGATACTGCATGTGAAGTGTGTATGCCTGTTGCCAGGCACTCATCAGGTTCTGGTGGTGTTGCTGAAAGGATCACCAGAAATAATGGCAAGAGGTCTGTGGCATCAAGCATTGCTGCTCCAAATAAATGGTAGGAGCAAATAAACACTGTGTGGGAGAGAGCTGGACCCCTTTGTGCAACCCTTCTTTTCTGTAGCTTATGAAGTATCTATAGCTCATTAGTGCAGTACATGCTTTGCATAATGCCCAAAGCTCTACTTTTAGATACTTCTCAGCCAAAAGCTATTGTTCTATATGTGGCTAGGGGATCCCTTGGGTGGCTGAATATAATTAACCTCTAATTTAGTGATATATGTACTGGAGCTGTTCAATTCATTTGGCTGTGATTCTTGAAACATCCCAAATCCTGACCTCCCTCTTGTGAATCTCTCATTGAGAAACTAATTAACGGAATATTTTTTTTTACAAACAAACAAGAAAAAAAAAAAGACAGGAACCACTCTTGCTTTTCTCCATTAGGATGTTAAAAAAGAAGAGCACTTCTAATTACCAATAATTAAAAATTAATTAAGAAGCTTTTTGCAATCTCTTTTCCCCATCCTCTCCTTGGTTGCGCTGGCTTGCGGGAGCTGTTCTGATCCATGTGGTGCTGAATCGTGGCTTAATCACAAATTTAGATCCCGGCTAATCTTGGAAGCTAGCCTTATGCGCACTAATCACAATAGCTCTCCAACAGTGACATACATCTATTCTGGCCATTAGGAAGCCAGGCCAATTTAAAGCACATAAAATGTATAGATAGATATTGGCTGACTACAGAGGTAATTGCTTATTGTTTATTCTAACAAGAGCATTAGGAGATCCCCCACCACAAAAAAAATAAAATAAAAAATAAACAACCCTTAATTACTTCAATTCAAAATTTCAATTTCAGATATTAAAGGCAAAGAGGTGATTTAGGGTTACTTTGTATGTTCCTTTTACATTTCCTCTCCAGCTCCATTGGTAGGAAAATGTGTATTTTTGTTCAGAACAGGATTTTTTAAAAGGGGGAGTGAAATATGGTTTGAGCTATACAATGATAATATTTAAAATGAGTATATGTAGGAAAAATAATTTCATTGGTAATACTATAACTAGTATTATTAATAAATTTATAACCAATGACAAATGTGAATAGTAGAAATGTGATCACTAATAGAAAATATTATTTCTTAGAATCACTATATTGTATGCATCAGATATAACAAAAGTGTTCCATAATACATAGCAAAATCCTCAAGTTCCATGGGCCTGGAAAACATTCTCATTTTTTGATTAAGGCTTATAATTCATCATAATTTTATGAATCTGAAGAAAAACTTCCAAAACTTGCTGTTCATTCTTATATCAATATCTTCAAGTTGCAATAATACTGACCCTTATTTATAATAAGGATAATTGTCACATTTTGTGGTCTTTTTTCCTGCACAAAATAATAACTACAATTCTCATATTAAATTCACTAATAATTAATTATGGAAAAAACTTAACTGTTCAAGAAATATTAATTTTCCTGAAGACAGATTATTGTTAAAGGGAGGTTCCCATTATCTTAATTATGTTTCTGGAGCAAACATTATTTCAGGATGATAAAAGATGACATGACATTAAAGGTAAAGCTAGAGCAGATGTTACATGAGTATATGCCCACATTCTGGTAATTTTTCCCCTAGTAGACGTGTTCTCATTAATCTCTGATTAATAGAATTTGAGTATAGTAAATGATGATCATCTATTGTCTGTCTTTGTGTAACGCCATGGAGAGAGCAATTTGTCAGCTCGGCTTTTGTGTGACTATTTAATGGAAAAGACGGCGGGGGGAGGAAAAAGACGTTAATCTTCTAATTGGCATCTATAGAGAAAGGTCCAAGAACATTTTCTGCCTGAAAATAGCTTGTGTGTAATTCCTATGCCTCTGTGACTGGGCAGACATACAATAAACAAAACTCAGTGCATCTTTTTCATAATCATTATTTAAGGAAAAGGCATCAGAGCAGAAATTAAAGAAAATAAGTTTCAGAACAAAGCATGGCTTCTCACACATAAATGAATAAAAATGCAGAACAGAGTCTGTCTTAGAGCAAGGAGAAGGAAAAGAGGCAACGCTTACAAATATGCCTATATACACTGCAGTGGGGGAAAAAAGAGCTAAGAAGGTGATTTTTACTTTACTTCTCATGTAACCACAATTATTCAGACATGAAGTGCAGAAACAAGCCAAAACAGGAATTTTAAATCCTATTGACTTCACTGACTCTGTGCAGTGCATATATACTTAGAGGTTTGCTTAATTATGTTTGATTAAGACTTACTTCCAGTTATGTGCATATAACAGCATGTAAAATGCTTAAGCATTTACTTAGTTAGTACTTTCAGTGAAATTAGTAGGACTTAAAGGGGATTAATGTTCAGTCATGGTCTAAAGACAACATTTCTAATTCTAAGGTAATATATTGTCCACAATGAACATTATTTTGGTATGTTTTGCTACTATGAAGCCCGCTCTAAAGAGCACTCAACCTTTCTCCACCATGGGGGTTGTCTAGAAATAGACCTCTCATATAATCAAGCAATTTGCAGCTGAGGTTTTGTGTGTGTGTGTAAAATTCTTGGATTCTTTTTTTCGCCCTTAAAAAGTCTCCATAAGAAAAATGTCTCACATCATGACTTAAAAAACTGGATGGTTTTGTGCTGCTTAGAGAAGATCTGGTGAATACTCCATATTAGATTTGCTATATTGATTTGAGAAAAGCAATACTATGGACAAACAGATTAAACACTGTGGAGTCTAGTGTAAAGCTAGACTAGAAAAAGGGTGAACGATCGAATATGCAGTAAATCCAAATGTGTGGCAAATCAACAGTGTGAAGCTACAATTTAATCCTCTCAGTTGCTGTGCTGTTTGAAATACACTTGACCAAAATAAACATGCATTTCCAGAAAAAAAAGTAACATAATTATATAGTACTAAAAGTATAAAATGGATCTTAAAAAAAAACTCCTTTTCATCAATGTGGGAACATTTTAAATAAATAACTTCATGCTTGTTAATGCTGTATCAACCCACACACTAACATTCTATAAATTATATTTCAGTTTAATCAATTATAATTCAGTTTAATGAGTAAATGAGACTTGGATGGAGCTTTAAGCAAAATATGGCAGGTGGAAAATTTTCTGTGTTAAAAACAAAGCAACATTCTTAAATTTTAAGAATTTTAAATTAACATTTAACGGCCGCTGTTTAATTGTTTTAATTGTTCTTAATCTGTACTGTGTTGATGTCGTTTTTTATTGGCTGTGAACCGCCCCGAGTCCTTCGGGAGAGGGGGCGGTATATAAATCAAATAAATAAAAAAAATAAATAAAATAAAAAAAAAACCATTCAATTATACAAAATAATAAATACATAGAGGAGTGCTGTCCTTAATTTGATCCATCCTTCTACTTTCTATATTTATATTTTATTTCTATATTTATATTTATATTCTTCTTATATTTATAAAAACTTTATTTGTGCGGCCTCCAAATAATAAAACAAATAAACCCCTCTATAAGTGTTGCACAATGAAAAAAGCAATGTGAGAAGATTTGTCTCTAATATATGATTTCATCTGATATGTAGTTATAAGATAAATTTTGACTTTTGAAATCTGAGTTCAAATTTCTGCTCAGCAGTAAATTAGTTAATATGAGTCAATCATTCTTGTAGATGCAGCAGTTTTAGATACAGATGTAACAGTAATGATCTGTTTTTCAGAGTTGTTTTTTATGGATAGAATTATATGTGCCTTCAACAGAATCATTATTATTATATTCTCCCCAGAAGTAATTCTGAAGCTATATTTATGGTGTTTTATAGAGTAAATTCTGCCTGTGGAATGCAAGCTTATTACAGAGAAACTGTTTAACGGCCATGTGAATAAAAAACAATGCCTTCCATAGGAGAGAAGTGTCACAGAGGGCACCCAACACTGGGAGTTTTTCCAATGGACATCCTGTTTGGTGAGTTCTGGCCATCTGCGTTATGAGAATAGGCAGAGACAATTTGGCTCTTTGAGACCTAAGGACTAAGCCATGTGCAACTTGGAAGGAAGCACAAACTTTTTGAATTGCATTTGGAAATGCAATCGAAACCACCAGAAGTTCTGAAACAGCGTTGTAATGTGTCAGTATCAAGACAGACCAGTGAGCATTCTAGACCAGTTGAGTTTTCAGGTGGTTTCCCCCGTTTTAGGGTACACTCAGATGATAGCTAAAAACTTTAAGTTCTATTGACATTCTTAACTTTGGTTTAACTCTGTAAAAAAAAAGTAAACAACCTAAAGATATAAATGTTTCAGTGACATCAAAAACTTATTAAATACACAGCCTTTTGTAATGTTGCTGTTTTGAATCTTTTGTGATGACTACTCCAATAATTAAGATGTAATTAAAAACAGCATTATTGTTCAGCTTTAGCAGAATATTTAAACGAAATGTATGATTGTAAATGGATGAAAACAAAATTCATCCATAGAATAATACATGGCATTCCCACAGGCTGGGATGGGAATTGGCAGATGGCATCCATGATGGGAATCTGCTTCTAAAGCTTCCTTTTGTGGCCTGGAATTCAGTGAGAGGCTCTCATGGGCCTTCACACATGAATGCATTGCATCTGGCCCTCACTGATGTTAACTTATCACATCTTTTCCAGCTGAGTACTTTTCATTGAGAACATAGCTGGTGCTGCCTGTTGCTTTCCTCCTGTTCTCACAATATTTTAAAAGCAATCCATTCTTGTGTGATCCCCCCCTCCGATATCTGTCAGGAATCAAATAGTTCGAATTCACCTACCCTGCTACAAAATCAATAAGCATTTTTGTTTATTTTGTTCAGAGTTGTTGTACTTATTCTTGCAAAATCTGGTTTGGTTTGGAACTGGAGATGAGCAGTTTTGGGTATTTAGATTTATTTAGATGTGCTAAAAGTGCTCACTCAAAATTCAACTACCAATATCTTCAGGTTAAAAAAAATTAAAATTTAGAATGGCAGCTTATTTTCTCCTTTAAATAATTTGATTTACCTTCATTAACAGAATCTATCTGAAGCTGTTACTTAACAAAGGTAGGCAATAACATTCTATTGATATTATAAATGCTATCAGATTAAATAAAATGGAACGTCATTGGTCATAACTGAAATAAAAATCAATGCTATAAGAGGGTTAAATATAACTCTTAGCTCTAAATCTAAAGAGCTTTTTTTTTTTTTTTTTAAGAAAAAGCATTGTTTTACTCTGGTTTATTTCAGTTGTGAGTAGATATTATACACTATATCTCTAAATAACTCCCAGCACAAAATTTGAAGCAAAAAGAAAATTTATACTGAAACCTGGAAGAAACTAAACTTCGAAACCTTTTACGATATGCCTTTGAAATTAGAGCACAACATTCTGGTAGTTCTATCAAAGGTAAATGCAGAAGCAATTGTTAAGTGTTGATAAGCAGCAGTTAAGAGAGGTAATCTACTGGGAGGGTTTATGATCCAAAATGGAACAGCTTTCTATCCCTGCTAGTCAGGCAGAAATATAATTACTGTCTTCTGATCTACCCAGGAGAGTTAAACCAAAGAGATGAGGATACAGACAGTTTCATTGATTTTTATGTCACAAATCAACAAGTGCAGGATTTACACTTTGCACATACAGTTCTTGTTTAACTGCTGTCAGGAATCAAATAGTTCGAATTGACCTATCCTGCTACCAAGTCAATAAGCATTTTTGTTTATTTTGTTCAGAGTTGTAGTTTATTTTGTTCAGAGTGGTGGTAGTTATTCTTGCAAAATCTTGTTTGGTTTGGACCTGGAGATGAGCAGTTTTCAGTATTCTAGATTTATTTAGATGTGCTGAAAGCGCTCACACAAAATTCCATGCCTACTTTGAGTAGTCATGTTATTATTAGGGAATTCTTACTTATTGGCGGTAACAATTCTCCATTTAAATTAAACATAGTATCTTTTTTTCTTCTGGGTCCTCTTGATGCTCTTTTCTTGAGTGGGACAGCCTTAGGTTAACATCACTTAAAGCCGATGTTAGTGTTCCCCCACCCCCAGAAGCTGATAGCCCATAACAGCATGTGAAAGATAAGTAAAAGTTTTGCCTCCTGTTATATTAGAGGTGAAGTCAGCTATCCAAAAGAAAGTAGAATCAGAGTGGCACTTATGGCCCATGTCAGGTATTCTTTTCCCCTCCAGTCCCCAGCCAGTCTTGTCTGTTCTGTTCTCCTGCTGTTTCTACAAAACACAATCTGACAATCATGCTGTGCTGGTGGTCTATCAGAACTGTTGTTAGAGTTCAACTTCTCTGCTGGGAGTACTGTAGATGCTTTAATCCCGTGCTCCTTCTGATATCAAGAACCACTGAGGTGATGGACCATTTCCTCCTCAAAAGTACACAGAGGAATTTGGAAGTGAGCGTTCATTTTCTGAATGAAGGAAAAGGAGGAGGGAGCAAGGAATTCTCAGTAGCGTCGCTTGTAACTCAGCTGTCTTTATTCAGTTTATAACAGAATGGAATATAGGCAAAACAGGAAAGAGACCATGTGCCACTGGTGATATACAGAAAAGGGATGAGAATAATGCAGCAAATGACTGAAAAAGTCATGCTAAGCACATGCTGCACATGCAAAATCCAGACAGCACCTTTCAGTGGTGAATCAGAACAAACAATAGAATTAGCAATGGGATAGCAAATGTCATGCTGGCACATTTATTATCACTGGCACAAGGGTAGACAAAGCACATATAACCTGCAGTTGGGAAAGACCCTAGGAAGAGTTCAGATTCAATTGTATAATCTGGTTGGTTAATGAACCACACATGCATGCTATATAACTTGAAAAAGCTTTCTGAATGCTTCATCCTTCCTGTATTCAACAATACTATACAGAGGAGCAGGAATGTAATTTTACTATTTTGTCTATTGTTTGCATGAATTAAATCTACGGGTAGCAAACCTTTACTGCAACAAAAGCTTTGCCCTGAGAATCAGCGTATTATCATAGTCACATGTTGGTTTAGGGCAGCGGTTGATAACTCTCTTTCTGCCAAAGAAGATACAGTATTTATCTATTTCAGGCTACAGGGCAGGCTGGGCTAAAGTAAACAGACCCTTTCTTCCATTGATATTCTTCCTTTTGGATATTTGGCGATCTCATGCCAAGGCCCAGGTGCTCCCGCAGATGCTAATTCTCATGTGAGATTATTTAAGTATTACATTATCTCACACAGGACTACCCCAAACACTCCAGATGGCATTGATCTTGCAAGATGTTGAAGATAGTTCACAAACCTAAATCTATTGATAAACCTTTAGAAATAAAGTATTATGTTAAACCAAGATAACAATATTTCCCATCGCACTACAGATATATTTTGAATATAACTTAAAAAGCAGCTTTGTGGTTTCTGAACCATCTGGGTAGGCTTTTTCTTTTTTAAAGATCTTTAAACAAGGTTTGTCTGTATATGCCTTCAAACAGAAGATCTAGAGCCACTGATTGGAAAGAAAATCTAAAACAAATCATTGCATTTTTTTTCCTTTAGCATATATATAAGCTATATCTGCATGCAGATTTACCCTCATTGGACTGAAATGTCAAGCTATTATTGGACGTTTATTCACTTGTAGCTGTTGTTTAAATTAAATTCCTATTTGCCAATGATGAATAATGCATAGGACACAAGAATATACCAAGCCCTTCGTTGTTTGTTTATGATTCCCACCCAATGAAAGGCCCGGTGGGTCGTATCTCTTGCTTATATGCCAGGCCTGCAGACGGAGACATGAGGGCTAAAACAACTACACCCTGGAGATTATCTTCTTTCTTGCATCCTGGGAGATAAGGCTGCTTCTCCCACACCACAGGATTTTTTTCCTGTGTGACTGACAGCCTCTTCAGAACAGATCAGTCCCTTTTTGTGCCCTTTCAGTCACTTGCAGGTTATCAACTAAAACTGTGCTCAGCATTCAGACACAGCTTCCCCTGTGGCAGTAACTCCTGTTAACACAATTAACCTTCTGATGGGATTGGGAACATAAAATGAATCTGGGCAGGTGGGCAGTAAAGAGAAAGCAGCAAGAAGCGGAACGACATTCCTGTGTTATGGATCAAAAGGACCATTTCCAGTGTTTGTGGCTTTTATTTCTCAGTCTTTCTATCTTGGGTTGCCAAGAGACACATTTAGCAGAATACTGGTGACTCGCTGTATTCTTAAAATAATAGAAATGCCCTGAGCCTTCATTACTATAGCATTTATTCCCCAAACAATGGGAATCTGACTATGGCTTAGTATTATGTTGATTTGCAGAATATTTTCCAAAGCCACTATTGAGCAGCAAGATCCCAAATGTATCTATTCAGAACCCACCCCGTGAACTGGTTGAAGGGTGAAAATAAGTCTTGCACTTTGCTTTGATATAAATTCACGCAAAATATAAAATCCTCGTGGCATTCAACTGGATTTCCAAATTAATGGCCATTAGACCAAAGCTATGCGGATCCATCTTTTGTGTTTTCAACTGTTATCATAAGAATGAGCTATTAATGGGATGTAAAAAAAAATGCTTAACCAGTATCAATTATATAACCATTTATAGCGATTACTGTTATATGGTTAATGACATTCTGACACAAAAGCTACATCAATTGAAAATAATTCATAGTTTAGAGCTGTTAAATCAGATCTTAATCTCGCAAAGACCAGACAATAGCATTTAGCAATAGCATAACAACAGTATTTAGGCTTATTCCCCCTCATAGTGCTTTACAGCACTCTTTGGGCAATTTACAATGTAAGCATCATTTGCATATTGCCTCCAACAATCTGGCTCCTCATTTTACCAACCTCAGAAGGATGGAAGGCTGAGTCAAGCTTGGCCTCCATCAGGATTGAACTCCAGGCTGGGGACAGAGTGAGCCTGCAATACTGCATTTTAACCACTGTGTCACCAGGGCTCATTAGAGGGCAACAAAAAGGGCACCAAGGGATTAGTATGTTCTGCAACACTTCTGCTACTATCTAGGGGACCTCCTGAGTCTAACAATCCAGATCTTTGTTATTCATACCTTTTGTAGATGTATGGAATGTCTCAACTTGAGAATAGATTTGTAGGACTTTCTTTCCTAATTGTCTATAAGAACTTCTGATGGTCATGGGCAATTCTATTTTTAAACACAATTCCTGCATCTCATTTCTGTACAGCACTAACAGATAGATATAAATTGTTAAACTGGAACTCCTTTGAAAACTGCTTGTGAGCAGTAAACAATCCAACTTTCAGAGGCATCCTTGTTTTATTTTTATTTTTAATGATGACCTTATATAGACTTTAATTAATAATTTGAATAGCTGATGATGCAATTTAATTTAAAGTGGAAAGACCCATCAATTGTACCTTGAGTGGGGTTAACAGGAATGCTGGGTATGAGTCACCTTCTATAGCTTGCTGGTTTTTTGCTGTATGTTTGGCTCCTGGAAATTGTGAGCTGCAAGGAGCCAAAAGTCTGTAGGGGCTCACCTTTACGATTTTTCAAAGCTATTTACTTTTGCACAGCTGTTCATTACCTCCAGTGGAATAATGCCATGATGACCACATTATGTAAAATGTTAACTTTGAAAACTGCTGCTTTAGAGCAGCTGCAGGAGCACCTAGCCAAACCTGGCTGATTTTGAAGGATCTCAGTTGCATTGGATCTGGTTATTACTTAGACAAGAAACCAGCCAGAAGTGACAGGCTGAATGTTAGACTAGAAAACTAACAAATAAACAAACTTTGAGGGGCCAGGGTGGGCATGGCCACATAGGCATGGCCAGCTCGACATCACTTGTGTCGGGGGTGCCTGTAGTGGCCCAAGCACTTTGTCAGCAAAATGGGCTCCTGAGCTCCTTTTTCGACTGCTGTGGCCTCCTGCAACCCTCTGCCAGTGAAAAAAGAGCTCAGGAGGGCCGCACACATATATTCACATAATATATGTCAGGTGAAAATTATAGGGGCTGAAACATTGTAAATATCATAATAAACATGACCCCTCTATTGCTCAGTAGAGTCCTTGGTGCTCTTCGAGATTGGTTGTTTGCTTGCAGAAGTTTGTTAGCCAACTAGGTAACATTATCAGTTTGTTGCTCACTGCCCAGTCATCATAATCTACATGTTCTTTAGCTGGAAACATACAATATTTTAGATTCCTAGGCCAATGAGTAGAGCAATTGGTTTAATACTCTTGGACCTTGCTATGAAGTCTCAGGTCAGTTGAGAATTTTATAATCTGGTTGCTCAACCATGTTGGCACAATGATAAGACATGATGTTGGGACATGATTTACCAAATAGCCATTCTTTGAAATATTTCAAGTTCAAGTTCTCTAAAATCTCTTTTCTCGAAAGCGGATTGCTTTTCTAGAAGCTGATTAGTTACATGGAGAAGAGTGAAAGTGCTCATTTTATATTTCTGAAAACATTTGTAATGATGGAGAGAATATATGTTTTTAAAGAAAAAACTGCTTTCTTCAATGCAAAATTGGAATTTAAGAATCCTTGCAAATTATGAACTGCATGCAAGTGCGTCTCGCTGTGCCTAAAACCACTCACATCAAATTTTGACGTAAATCCTTGGAGAACAAAATTCTCAGCTCATCCCATTGTCGAAAGATTACCTTCTGAAAGCTCTGGGCATTGAGGGATTATGGATCAGCAACCAGAAGGAGAGGCACCCTGATGTGATTTATGGTGTTTAAGGTCTTTATGCCAGATAATAGTGCAATTCATACAGCACTTAGAGCTAGTAAGACTTCCTATACATTGGCTTGGGTGATCATAGATAATGTACGCGTCTTTAACTCTTCAGTTTAACTCTTCAAAGGTGGAAGTACATTTTTGCTCTCCTGGAGAGGAGATATTTGAAGAAATATAAGAGCTCCATGTAGGACACTCAGGATGCCAAAGTTCTATCCATTTAAAGGGGACCCCATCCTTTGCAGGCTGCAAAATTGAGCAGGCCCAGAACCCGTTTGGGAAGGAGATTGGGGAATTGTATGGGATAAAGTGGGTGCTATGAACATTGAAAGGTTTAAGGCAGGCATGTCAAACATGGGGGCTGCATGCGGTCCATTGCAAGTGCACCTGTGGCCTGCACAGACAATGTTTTACATGCCATCTTGGATCCTTCTTGAGCAGAAAAGCAGAATAAAATATTTTAAATCAATAAGTAAAATTAAGTGAGTAAACAGGAAGGTGAATCCTACATGCTGTCCTGAGGTCACTGTTGAAAAGGCAGTCTAGACATGTAAAAATTAAGCAAAAAAGGTTTCCAAGGCGGGCAAGTTGCAAGAAAAACGCCTCTCCCCTGGAGCAACAGCAACTCCTCCTTAGCCTGGTCAGAGGAGCTAGTTGGGCAAGGCCGGTGCTTGTAATCCGACCCATGCTGCCAACAGCTGTCACAAGGGCAAGATGGGCCGCCCTCTGAACTGCCAAGGACGAGCCCAGCCGCTACTGCTCAATTGAAGAGAGTGCAGCACTCACCATAACTCAAATGTGATAATATGGCCCTCCGGGGACTTAAGGTATCGATTGTGCCTGATAAATCCAAGAAAAGATAAAATTAAAAAAGCAAACTTTTGTGTGTGGCACCCAACAAATGTTGGAGACCCCGATATACTCTTTTTGCTCCAGAGATGTACAGTTAGACAAGAGGAGTTGATTTGGTATTCCTTAGTTAGAGTGTATAGATTTAGGTACAAATAGAATGTAAATCATAGACACAGTGACTGATCTGGGACAAGTTACTACTTCTTCCCTTAGATTTTCACTCATGATGTTTGAATAACAACAATGGTGGTGGTGATGATGATAATGACAGTATTAGTTATTAGATATTAGGGGTGCAGAAGTAAGAGGTTTAATATTTTATATGGGTATGAGCAATTAGCAGGTATAGGTTGACTTTACACATAACACCAAGGGCAGACCTACACTTTCGATTTGACTCATCACCAATATAGGCTATTCACCACTTTCTGGGTACAAATACAGATGATGTAATCTTCCTCTTACTCCTAGATCAGGGGTGTTAAACTCAATTTCATCGAGGGCTGCATCAGGATTGTGTTTGACCTCGGGGGGGCTGATGTGAGTGTGGCCAGGGTGAGCATGGCCAGCTCGACATCACTCATGTGAGGGGTACTTGTGGTGGCCTGAATGCTCTGCCAGTGCTCTGTATATTTCTTTCCATCAGAAATATTCCTATTCCTATACAGGTACTCCTCAACTTACAACATTTCGCTTAGTGACCATTCAATGTTACAATGGCATTGAAAAAAGTGATTTATGACCGTTTTTCACAGTTATGACCTTTGCAGGATCTCCATGATCACGTGATCAAAATTCAGATGCTTGGCAACTGGTCCATACTTATGACCATTGCAGTGTCCCAAGGTCATGTGATCATCTTTTGCAAACTTCTCACAAGCAAAGTCAATGGGGAAGCCGGATTCATTTAACAACTGGGTTGCTAACTTATCAAATGCAGTGATTCACTTAACAACTGTGGCAAGAAAGGTTGTAAAATGGAGCAAACCTCACCTAACAAATGTCTCATTTAACAACAGAAACTTTGGGCTCAATTCTGCTTGTAAATCGAGGACTACCTGTATTGTCAAGATGTAATTACCAATTTTCTTTTTTGTCTCCCTAAGATCTAACAGTAAAATAATGAAAAGACATAAAAATGGGATTGTGCCAGGAACTTCTTATGAAATATTTCAATATAGTACTTTGTTCATATTTAAATATAAATTAGTCAAACGTCTTGACTAATATCTCTGAAGCTCTTGGTGTTACTTCCTTTATTATAGATTTGGCAATTTCTGATTACAGAAAGACTGCTGGAAAAAAAACTTTTTGAGTGTGTGGTTATCATAAATTTAAATAATAGTAATACATAATAATACATGTTCTTTTTCTTTCTTTCTTTCTTTCAACTTTGTGGTATAGAATATAGATAGTTTAAGTGAAATCTGAATATATACACTATACAAAGCCATGATTTGTTGAATCACAGAATAATTAATAACCAAAATTTGATGGATTTATACAATATACTAAATCAACCCCCCAAAACCCCAGTTTATGTAAGCCAAGCTATACGCATATTTTTAAAAAGCTATTACTTTACAGTAATGTTAACCAGTCTTTTTGAGTGAATGTTTGGAGTCTCAAATTACTTCTTGATCTGTATATCTCTAATATTTGAATATGCAACCTCAGAGTTTATTTTCAAAATAAAATTTGTTAAAAAGACCACTCTGTTGTAGATTTCATATTTCCCTCTGATCAGCATAATAAAAAAGTGTATGATAAACACCATAGTGTTTGAGTCAGAATCTTTCCATTGCTGTCAATGCAATGTATGCTATTATTTGAGCCACATAATCAAATATATTGAGGCTAAATATTCCAGTTCAAAAGTTTTCCTATAGTGCAGACAGGATTGAAGTTATGGCTCAAAAAAACAAAAATCCCAACCCAACCCAACCAACCAATGCTAACATGAACTCCACATAAAATTGCAATCAATAGATTTATAGCTAAGAGAAATTGACATAATTGCCTTGGAATTGCTACTAAGAAGATATTTCAGGCCCAGAACAGCACACATCTTGCTTCCTACCTGGTTCTTTGAGAAACAGTGGAAAGAGATAATGGGACACATTTTCAAAAGTCACATTTCAGTGCTTACAGGACAATGTGCTTTTAATCATGTTCTTTGGCTAAATAAAATATATCACACTAGCCAAGCACATTTAGAAACCTCCCAGTAGTTAGGATGTCAATTAAGAGTATTTTACTAAAATGTCTGCTCCAGATTTTTTAAAAATTACTATTATAATCTTTAGCTTTTCTGTTTGCTTTACTGTCACTATTCATTTCAATTTGCTATTGTAAAATCTTTTTTCCTTCTAACAATGGTAAAAAGCATTAATGTTTCTCCTTCCTTAAGTGCTTTACCTTCTTTGAATCATTAATTATAGCTGTCTTTCAACCTGTTTTTAGAAAACTGCCATCTCCTGACTGAAAAACCCTTTCCATTTTGTTATCAGGTTTGGAAAAGGTCAGTTTACATTCTAATTCCAAAGAAGGACAATGCCAAAGAATGTTCAAACTACTGCACCATTGCACTCATTTCACATGCTAGCAAAGTTATGCTCAAAATCCTACAAGCTAGGCTCCAGCAGTATGTGGACTGAGAACTACCAGAAGTACAGGCAGGATTTTGAAGAGGCAGAGGAACTAGAGATCAAATTGCCAACATACGCTGGATCATGGAGAAAGCTAGGAAGTTCCAGAAAAACATCTATTCTGCTTCGTTGATTATGCTAAAGCCATTAATTGTCTGGATCACAACAAATTATGGCAAATTCTTAAAAAGATGGGAGTTCCAGACCATCTTATTTCTCTCTTGAGAAATCTATATGCGGATCAAGAAGCCACAGTGAGAACTGGACATGGAACCACTGATTGGTTTAAAATTGAGAAAGGAGTTTAGCAAGGCTGTATACTGTCACTCTGCCTATTTAACTTATATGCAGAGCACATCACGAGAAAGACGGGGCTAGATGAATCACAAGTTGGAATTAAGATTGCTGGGAGAAATATCAACAGCCTCAGCTTATGCAGACAATACCACTCTAATGGCAGAAAGTGAAGAGGAACGCTTGATGTTGGTGAAGGAGGAGAATGCAAAAGTTGGCTTGAAACTCAACATTAGGAAAAGTAAGATCATGGCACCTGGTCCTCTTAATTCCTGGCAAATAGATGGGGAAGAAATGGAGATAGTGACAGATTTTATTTTCATGGGCTCCAAGATCACCGCAGATGAAGACTGCAGCCAAGAAATTAAAAGACGCTTGCTCCTGAGGACGAAAGCTATGGAAATATTAAAAATAACAATTTAAAAATACCAGCCAATAAGCCAGATAAAATCCAATTAAAACCAATTTAAAACCCCCAACTGAAATTTTATATCTCTATAAAATGAGATTTCCCCACATATGAAATGGGATGGGCACCCAAGTTGTATAACTGAATAAACGGTCAAAAACAATTATGTTATTAAGTGCACTACTTATTTGACCTGTAGCATTATCCAATTAAGATAGGAGAATTAAGCCTCTCACAACTTCTGAAGGCAAGCTGTTCCAGTGAAAACAACCAATGGAACAGCTTCAGAAGTTGTGGGAGCTTCATCACTGGAAGCTTCCAAGAAGAGATTGGACTGCTGTCTGTCAAAAATAGTTTAGGGTCTCCTGCTTCAGTGGGAAGTCGGACTAGATGATCTAAAAGGTCCCTTCCAACTCTGTTATTCTGTTCTGTAACAAGGCCTTTTTTAAAAAAAAATACAGGCATTATCTTCATCTATTTATTACCATAACACATCAGTCTTATTACTAGGAGGCATTGTCCAAAAGATTGCATCAAGATTGTTTTGAAATCTCTTTTGGCCACGTAAGACTTTTATGTATGTCCTGGTTAAGAATCATGAAAAGAACTGAGAATTTATTAATTTCTTAAAGTACACATTAGATATTTCAAGCACACTGCATTTTTTACAAGCCCTTAGAGTAGTGTTTTTCAAACTTGGCAATTTTAAGATGTATTGACTTTAACTTCCAGAATTCCCCAGCTAGCATGCTGCTTTAGAAGTGAACTTACAATTTAATAAGCTCTCATCTTTCTGAAGAAATGAATTTAAATGAACTGATGATTTTTGAAGTAAAAGTATCCCCCCCCCCCCCAGTTAGGATTAATTTTATGATATAACCATAATGTTTTTGGTAGAATGGCTGACTGCTCCTATTTTTTTGGATCAATTCAATAATTATGTATTCACTGGCTTATCAATTCTTCTCCAATATTAGTACTTTGCAATTGAGAAAAGGACCATATTTGGTTGAAGATGATATGCTATCTAAGATGAAATACAAGGTTGTGGCCCTTCCAATATATTCACATAAACTAAGCAAGCAACCAACTGAATTTTCATTTATACTAACAATGATCACCACAGTCTTTCAGTTCATTTGGGGAATTATACCTAGCCTACAACACCTGCAGCTTTATCTATATCGCCATTGTCTTCCATGAGCATTGGGTTAGTGAGGGATCTACTGTTCCTAACCCTAGCTGACTTACAAGGCTACCTGGAATATATGAATATAATCAACTTCATCTAAGGTAGTCTGGGATTGTGAGGCAAGTATAAATTCCAGTAACTTGTCAGAAATTAATACACAGATTAATTCAACATTCCCTACATCCTTCAACCTAGTTTTTCCTCCCCCACAGCAGACGGCATAAGTATTGGGATAAATGCAAAGGCATAGAAATCTGCAAGCTTCACTTAAACTGACCTCATTGCTATCCTTTTTACATTGCGTGCGGCTCTTGGGAAAGTTATAATATAGGTAGTTTTTAAAAGTTTCCTGTGTGGCTTTTTTGAGCAAATTCTTTTCCATTACAGTGCAATCCTAGGTGTGAAATGAAAATAGCATTTGTCACTCTGGTCAAATGCTGTGTGTCAGAACCAAGAGAATGCATTTCTCCTGATCCTAGTGTACTTAGTATCATGAAGTTCTTCTGGACTACTCATCAGAAGTAAAATTCAGCATGTACACTAGAACCAGTAATAAATTTTCTAAGCAGTTTGAAGAACAGTTATTAGAAGATATCTCCGATCATTCGCAATTTGTGTTGGCAGGGGGGCAGAGGTTGGCCTCGAGGCCCTTAATATGTGGGATGCCTCAGGGGTTGGTGCATTCGCCCCTACTGTTCAACATTTATGTAAAGCTGCTGGGTGAGATCATCCGTGGCTTTGGGGTGGATTTCCATCAGTACGCTGATGACACTCAGCTGTACATCTCCACCCCAGGCCACCGCAACAAAGCTGTTGAAGTGATGAACTGGTGCCTGGAGGCCGTGTGGAGTTGGATGGGTCTAAACAGGCTTCAGCTCAACCCGACCAAAACCGAGTGGCTGTGGTTTCCTACGCCCAGATACAGCCAGCTTGTTCCATTGCTGGCCGTGGGGGGAGAGATCTTAACCCCCACAGAAGGGGCTCGCAATCTGGGGGTCCTCCTGGATGTACAGCTGTCATTAGAAGATCAGATCACAGCCGTCTCCAGGGGGGCATTTTATCAGGTCCGGAGGATCTTCCAGCTGCAGCCCTTTCTGGATCAGGGCACACTTTGCACAGTCATATCTGCCTTCATTATCTCCTGCCTAGACTATGGCAATGCTCTCTACATGGGGCTCCTCTTGAAGAGCATCTGGAGGCTGCAGTTGGTACAGAGTGCGGCTGCGTGGGTGATTTTGCGGGCTCCTCAGAGCTTCCATATTACACCTCTCCTGTGCAAGCTGCACTGGCTCCCTGTGGCCTTCTGGGCGCGATTCAAGGTGTTGGTTCTTACCTATAAAGCGCTCCATGGCTTGTGACCCAGGTATTTACGGGACCGCCTGTTGCCACCATAAGCCTCCCACCGGCCAGTGCGTTCCTATAGGGCGGGCCTCCTTGGGGTTCCATTGCCTGGACGTTGTCGTCTAGCAGCCCCAAGGGTTCGAGCCTTCTCTGTGGG
>JAEANM010006873.1:0-18225 GCA_017656035.1 Myanophis thanlyinensis
TTGCGTAAGCATTTCACTGCATATCGTACCATGTATGACTGTGTATGTGACCAATAAATTTGAAATTGAATTGAACTTGACTTTAGCTGAATATGTATACTAATACACTATATATGTCTATGTTTGTATGGATTGTGTCTTCATATATACGTCCCCAATTCACCTGCACCATCCACCTGTAATTGTCAGCTTTCAAACAGGATCCAGTTTGTTTTAGAGATCACCAATCAAAACATATTATTTTAAATTACATCAACAATAACACCCTTGTTTGAGGATGCTCTTTGAAATGAATGTATGAGATCATTTCGGCTACAAATTTTCATAGCTTTAGTCACAAACTGACTTCCATGGACCTTACACTATACCTAAGTGGTCAGTAGAGGGGGCGTGCATAAGTGCACTGATGTGCCTATCATCCCTATCATTGTATTTTTATCTTTTACTCTTGAATTCATTTCTTTATCATTATTGACATATTCTAATAAAAAAATCATAATTGTACTAAGGAGCCACACATAGTGTGTACACACTAATACACACTAGTACACAATTGTGTACACACTTAGTACACAATTGTATTAAGGAACTCTGAAAGCCATGGTACAGGTTCCTCAGTGTCTCCCCCAAATTATAATTGGTAAAATATTGTTGCAGATTTTGTCCACTGCCCAATAAGGTGATAGATTTGGCTGCAGCAAATTCTCTTACTTGCCCCCCAAGGGAGAATGCAGTGTTTCTGAGGTTCAGTGGCAAAGTGCAAGATTCTCATTTTAGAAGCATCCATTTATACAGTCACTGGATACATTGTTCATTAGCAGATTAACATACAATTGAGCATGCATAGCTCAGCAATGTTATACCAAGAGCATGTGCACATTCATTGTCACATATACTCTTGAAAAGTCCTGTGCACATGCATGCAAGGTAAACATGCCTGCTGAACACCAGTTTAAATCCAGTTCAAGTCAGTCTTTGATTAAGGTTGCTGCAAAATATCTGACATTAGCTAAAGTTCATATATAGATAGGCAATAACTCAAATGGAGTTATTATTGCACAATTTGCAAGGGAAGAATGGGCCAAATATTAAGTCTATGATTGGAGACTAATCACAAGGTATATTGATTTATTTTTATTATTTCTTTCTTTATTAGATTTATATGTTGCTCATCTCTCTATATGATACTATATCTCGTATGATTAAATGTGAACGAAATGAAATCAGATGTACTTCTGAGCATGGCAAACCAAGTCTTATGTGCAGTTCTTCACTAGAAGGTTTGTTATGCATAAATTCTGAAATCTCATCTGTAATCAATGAATTCTGCAGAGGGGCTTTTCTTTATTGAAGATCTCTGAGAATCACTCCTTAGAAATAAACACCAATTCTACATAGCAAAGATGAAATAGCTGCACCACTTCACTCAATAATACTGACTTGAGCACAAGGCTTGTATAGAAGTTGCCATTAGCAATATGGATTGGCTAAAACAGACCTGCATACCCATAATAATTAAATACTACTTGATTTAAAGTAAGTGCTGCATATTGTTAAATGGATCACTTCTTGTTTAGCTAGCTTCTCTTTCAGAAATGGCTGATTTAGTATAGCAATTTCTTCCTGCATTTTCTAATCAGAAATAGCCTCACAGAATTTAATGATACTATTTCAGATTAAGCAGTCCGAAATTGCATCTGCTTGGGCCTGTATGGTTTAAAAACCTTGTCTATCATCTACTTCTTCAAACAGCAAAAGAATAATCAGCATCCTTTGAAAAGACTGATGGAACTGATTTTAAATCATCCAGTCTAATGTCAGATATAATACTTAAAGTTGAACTTGATGATGCAATTCCAAGCATGTTTATTCAATTTAACAATGTATTTTACTTTTTCAGTCTTGAATTTTCCGGTTTCAGCTAGTTACTTAACCACTAGATTGAGTAACTAGCCAAATTTAAGATAAAGTCTTCCCCTTCTATTTCAGAGGATTATATTTAAAATAAATAAATAAATAAATGGATAAATACATGCACCATGTAAATTTCCCAAATCCAGAGCAAAAAAACAATACTTCAGTCAGTGGTTAATTCAACAGTGCAATGAATCCCGATGTGGTTTGTTTGATTTTGACATAATGTGTTGGGTAAACCCCCCCATTTTTACTTATAAATCATAATTTATGGAACAACAGGTGGTTGTTCAACAATTGTGGGTGTTCAATAATTATTAGTTTAGTAAACCACAGTTTAACACAATAATTCTAATCCTAATTATTCACCTAATCAATGAATAATTATTAAAAGGCTTTTTCCAATGCCCAAATTGCCTTTTCTAGACTTATAGGAACTTGCAGTTGTTATTTGGAATAAGGTGATTTAGGATCAAGTTGTTTGGATTGCATGCATGAATTCCTTCTAAAGGAAATCTAAAGGAAATGTCAGGGTTACCATTTACCCCTCCTCTTTTCTTTTGGAAGCTTGTTAATAGAGGCTGGAGATCAATTTCAGATGTTGTTTCAGGAAAATGGCAGGTCTAAGTAGCTGATGTTCAGGTCTATCATACAGTAGCATCAATCTTGTCTAATCTATTTGATTCTATTTCCCACTCTGAATCAAAGCAATCATGAAGCTATTCTCAGTAAGAAGAATGAAGAGAAAAAAACATTGTCAATAGTAGTGTTTTCCATTCCAGTGATCTTCAAATGTATCAGCCTGACTATAACTTCTAGAATTTTTAACTAAAGAGCCAGTGTGAACTCTATCAGGTGTAGTCCTAACATAACAAATATTAGTATTTTAACATTTGGAAATTCTCTGGCATTCTGTTGGGAAAGGCAAAAAATGCAGTTGGAAAAATCCATATAAATATTAAAATATATTGCTGTTAAGAAACCTTTGAGCTTTGCTTTTTTTTCATGTCTAGGTCAAATTCTGGTCACTTCATGAACATCTTGATTAGTTTGTTTCCTGAGGAGTTTTCTTCCCCACTGTAACATTCAATTCTAGCCTCCCATCCAGATATTCCTTGATGATCTCTCATCCATGTATGTATGAACCAACTCCAACCCTATTTAATTACCATCGGCTGGTGCTACATCTGCTTACTTCTACAAATGCAGCTAGGAGATTGCTAATTTCAGGTACCATGCTAGATAATTTAAATCCCTAAATACTATGTAAGGAAAGTAAAGAGTATGCTTCTAAAATCCCAAGCCTGTAGATGATATATTCTTTTTAAAAAAATCCCAATAAACTTTTTTTAAAGGCAAATCATTTCCCAAAGAACCAACTAAAGAAAATGTTGAGCAGAAAAAGGTTACTTCTTCATCCTTTCTCTTGGAAATGGCATGTTGGTGAAATGCAAGAGAGCAGGACACACACATATATACACCTTGGCTACCCATCATACCAGTAAATTAAGGAAACAATGGCTGCAAACCCACATCTAAAAGATAAGAGGCACTGAGAGTTGTCAAATGGTTTGGTTGGTTGCTGTAAAACATACATACCTGTGTGCAGTCAGCATGAATGTGCATAGACAAGAAAGGGTTAAAAAGCCAACCAACTGAAGCACAGGGGAAAAATATGTTTAAAGCCTAGGGAGGTTATGATTTCCTTTTCTGCAGGCTGGTTTTAATCACTTTCTTGTACCTCTCCCTGCCTTCATTTATCAACCCTTCACATAAAAGTTGCAAAGTGAGGTTATTCAGCGGGTACCTCCATTCATCTCTTCCCTATTGACCGGGGAGGTTTCCAGTGCAAGCCGACTTGTAAGATGGGATTTTTTGCATGCTTATTGTACAGCCTGCTTTTGTTTCAAACCAGAAAGGCATGTTTTCCCTCTCTTGGCCAATTTCAGGTTCTACTGCAAAGGCCAGTTGTCTTCTGTCATATAATATATGGTTCACACTGGGTTGGTTTTAAATAGTAAGGAATTCAGGCATAGTAATATAGGGGAGCAGGTTCTAACTAAAGACTGACTCCTTGATTTAAAAAAAAAATCACTTTCTCCTTCTCTGCCTTAACACAGTAGCTTTGGTTCCTGTTATACCAGGGGTATACAATCCATAACTAGCAAGACTGCATACATCTCCTCTCCCTTTTTGGAAATAGCTGGGGATGACTTAAGATCATGTTCCTGAAATTAGGTGCCAAATGGTAAGGTTTGGCAGCAACAACAAACATATCATATTTCTTGGGTTAAGATTGGCAAGGAAGACTTTTATGGAATATGTTAGAAGTTGCACTTGAGGTGGATGGGGAGGAAAGTCAGTGGTGGAATTCAATTGTTTTTACTACCAGTTCTGTGGGCGTGGCTTGTTGGGCATGGCTGGGAGGGCAGTTTCTGGGTGGGCAGTTTCATGTGACTGGGTGGGCAGTTTCTGTAAGCAGGGCAATAAAGATTAGGCTAGAACCAACACCAGAATGTTTTTTTTTTCCCTGCCTTCCTTACAGGATTAACCCTGCAAAGTGGAAAAAAAAAACCAATGAGATTTCTTCTAACAACCAGTTCTCCGAACTGCTTAGAAAATTTACTACTGGATCTAGCGAACCTGCTAGAACCTGCTGAATTTCACCTCTGAAGAAAGTGTATGTGTGTAGAGAAATAGGCATTTTCAGAAACTGCTCCCAATGCTATTATTGATCTATTTCACCCCATACATGTTTGTAATTGTAGAATCATGAAATTTAATCTTGATAATCTTTTTTATTTTTAATTGGTGGCAGATTGTGGCAGCTCTTAAGAGGGCTTAAGGTTGCACAAGAAATCTGAACAGTCCTGATTGGGCACATGTGAAGCCAATGATCCAGATTTATGGCTATCTGGCTTGAGGTTATTTCTCTGAAGATTACTTTCTATACTTAGAAAGCTCCGTCTGAAATCTCCATTTCTTCTGCAGAACTAACAATCAAACGGGATAGCAAAAGAAAAACAAGCTGACAAAACTTACTTTCACATTTGAAATCTTCATGATTTCAATACAGAGTATTTTTTTTTTAATTTGTTCCAGAATTTAGCTCTTTTCCAAGGAGGAGGAGATTCCCACAGTGGCTTATAATAACAAACTCTTTTCCTTGACCTCCAGATTAAAGACATACAGTAATTCACAGGGAAAGACTTCAGATGGAAAAGGAGAAAAAGATGACTTTTTCAATAGTCGACATGAACAGGAATGTTTTAGGTCAAGGTGTTCATTATTTCTACTCTTTGCTTGAGTCTGCTTTTGTTGTTATCTCCTTTTGCTTTCTTTTCTTAGGTCATGTTTAATTTGCTTCTACATGTATCCTGACAAAACAGGATTGCTTCTCAGAAGCTCTTTTGATAACATCCAGGAGAAATCGAGACCACTGCTAGCCACTAGATAAGGATGGAAATTTGTGCTTGCCTTTTCTTTCCTACTTTGTAAGCAAACAAAATTTCCATCAAATATAATAGAATATTATGCAAAATAAAGCATTTTCTCAATTAGCTAATCTATGAGCCTTGTTTAGGCATTATCAAACTGATAGGCTGTCTACCTAAGTCTATATTCTTCTTTCTCCTTGGTTATGAAATAATGTTTTGCTTTTTGGAAGCATTTGCAAGCTCAATGTGAATATCTGCAGAAGAAAGCCTACGAATATGCAGTCCAATTAGCTTCTGTTTGGTGGACATACAAATGCCTGCAGGGAAAGCAGTGTTATAAGACTTGTTCTGAGGGGATTAGCCAGAATGCTCAAATGCTGAATGGCCTAAATTCATAATTCTTGAATGAGATTCCACCCATCTAGGCAACTGTCTCAGTTTTTTTCACTATTGAGTTGATGTCTTGGTATCTGTGCAATATTCACACCTCATCTCCCTCAGTCAACCTAATTGTTAATCATTCTTTCTGCTCCTTCACAAATGGTTTGATTTCAGAAGTGGTTACCCAGAGCTAGTCAGCCTCTTTTTGGGTCTGAGGACACTTCATTTTTTTTTTTATCCCCAAGGCTGATATTTTCTTCTTTCCTTCCTTCCATTGGATTTGAATTTTAACAATGAGATTTTGGGGCACATTTGGATTACTTACATGGGGATTGGAGAACTCCATGCTGTCCATGGACCTCTGCTTTACAGTTTACAGGAATATATAAAAATGATAACAGGAAAATATTGCCTGGAGTTTATTACAGGCAAGATATTTTCTAAAGTGGAATATAGTGAATGTAACAACTGTGCATGAGAAGTAAAAGGCAATATGTCTGTCACTCCAGAGAGAAATAGCAAAAGAGGACATTGAATTAAATTAGGAAAATAATACAAATCAATCACATTTCTACAACTCAGTGGCTATCCATTGTTTGTAATACCTATTTTCTAGAATTACCAAAAGCCCTATCTACTTTGTTACAGTTTATTGAGAAGCTTCAACCAAGTTCATGCTTACTTTGAGGAAACTTAAGTCATTATTGATCATGTCCAAGGTGTATTTTCAGAGGTGGGATTCAACTGGTTTGCATCTATTTGCTAGAACCAGTTAACTTTCTAAGCACTTCAGAGAACTGCTGGTTCAGCTGGTCATTAGGGCAGAGAACCAGTTGTTAAATTATTTGAATCCCACTGCTGTGCATTTCTCATGTTACTGGGGAATTGCACCCAACCATATACTCATATTGTATGAATTAAAGACTAACAGCAAATAATCATAATATCTAGGTAGGGTTAATTAGAGATGGCAAGAGATAGGGACACAAAACCATTTAGCCTTTAGACCAAACTGAAAAAAAAACCCTCTTATTTTTAAAATGTTCAAATGACTTTATGATAGATGCTTGTGCTTTTATTTTAATTTTTCCCCATCTTATTAAGAGTGGGGGCTTCACAAGCTGGAATCTCAGAAGTGCCTATGTTCAGATGAAACAGAGCCATTCCTTCTATCTATAAAAACTTAACAGTTTTTTCTGGGTGAGCAATAACAGCTTCTAACTTTCTTTCTGAATGTTTACTGCTGAATCTGTTTACTTTCTCTTATTTAGCAAGTCTGTAAACTGAAGCCCAATGCATTGGAAGATCTGGGTTTGCTCCATGTAATAATACTTTGCTTCCAATTTTAAGACTCTAGAAGCCAGCTAAGATTGCCCAACGAATGGGGCAGACTGCTCAGCAAGAAAGACATCTCAGATTCAGTAATGAGTTTATCAAAGACATTCAAAGCTGCCTGTATTTTGGAAATAGGGAGTGTGACAGGTTTGTTGAGAGGTAGGAAAGATAACTCAGAGAGTTGTTCCCTGAGATTTTTGACCACTTGCAACAGCCAGAACAACATGGCACCCTTACTTAGTGTAAGAAAGATTCATATTAGGGCAGATTAGGAGTTTAAAAGGCATCATCTGGCACTGTTTCTCAGATGCCTTCAGGAACACGATAACCCAATTTAACCAGAACCTCAGGTTGCTATTACATTGCCATAATGGTAAAGCCATCTTAAAAGAATGCTTAAAATTTTGAAAAAGGTAAGCAAACAAAATGAAGCTAAGGTCTCCCTTGATTTGAAATCCAGTCAGATTTAAATAATTATATAGGCACCATCATGCTTTCTTGGCAACAATACATAAATTGATTTTATCCTTTATTGCTTTATTCATTCATTGATTCATCCCAAGGTAACCCAAAGTCCTCATATTTTATGGTGATCTTGAACCTGCTTAGGTTCTGTTTTGGTTTCTTTTTTTCATTTTAATCAGTTAAGACTGGTTTGATGCTGCAAACTGCTGTAATATCTGTTGCTGCTTACAGTACTTGCTAAAATTGTAGATCACCATTCTTTTTTAAAAATGACCTAACTGCTTACTTCCCTTTTTTTAATTTATTTTTTCTTATTTTTTTAAAGCACTCTTTTTCAAGAAAGGTGTTATTTATTGACCATTTTAAAATCATGACATTCAGTTTGAAACAACACATCCTTTATGTAATCAAGCAATTGTATTCTGTAAACCTGGAACCAAAATGATGATTTTCCCATGTTGTAATTCCAGTTTTGGCTAGGGATTTACAAACTCCTGCTAGGAGCAATTTGAACATATAGTTGACAAATACAATATTGTACACTCTAGAAACCCAATACAATGGACAATCGGATATTTCTTTAGTGTTGGCTTTGGGCATGAATGGCACAGGAAGTTTCTTCGCAAGTTGTCATTTTTTTTAGCCTAACCTAATTTAGCACGGTGGTGTTGGATGGGTGAGAAAGGTCTAATCTGAACTACAGTAAATAAGAAATGTTGAACTTAAATGGCATTTCAATGGAACCACTGGAACTGGGAGATATTTTCAGAAAGATACTTAAAGTTCTTTAACTCATGTGTTCGGCATATAAGGGTTCATCCTTACTAAAGATGTAAGTAAATAAATTCATTTGCAGATATAGGGATAGTTTTGTCCCTATGCTAGTTTATCCCTATGCTTGGAAACTGTTTCCTCAAAACAGTTTTCCTTTTTCAAGCAAAAAAAAAAAAGTCCAGTTGCCAGTTGAAAAGAACCTTTGGGACAAGCACAACCTGAAGATTGAGAGTCTCCATAGACTCTTCCTCAGAAGTACTTTATATTATATGGTTGGCACTATAGAATGGGATCATCACATTCTGCTTGTTTGCCAACACACACTATAGAACTGTGATCTTCTCACATACAACTTCCCTTTCTCTTTCCCACGCCTCCCTACAACCGTATCACTATCAAAAGGAATTCTGAGTTCTTGGATAACAACTGCACTGATATGTCTTTTTCCCATGCACAGTGAAGGAGGGAGGCATCTGGCACCTGCAAAATGCAAGCAAGTCACACCCCAAATACTTTTGCCAGATATCTTTGAATTTTGACACCTAGACCCATCTGTAGAGTCTAAACCTAAATTTCATTATTTGCATCTTGTAGGCTTATCCATTATAGAGCGCATTTCATACTCGAAGAGTGATTACAATAAAAGGAAATAATTCTTTGATGATGGCATGAAGGGACAATCCCCATGTATGGTAATAAGGAGAAGGCTGGGCTGAACAACCAATGCTCCTGGTATACACTTCTTTTGTGTGCATTTCACCTCTTTCCTTGTCTGCCTTCCTGTATCATGATATCAGTATTTTGTGTTCTGTACTTTGGAACTAGTAAGAACATGTCTTGACCTTCCTATGTGACTGACATCCTTTCAGGTATTTGAACAGTGCTATTTTTATCCTTCCCAGTTGTCTCTTCTCAAGGTTAAACAGAACTAGCTTAGTTTCTAATCCCCTGCTCATCATTGTTGCCCTTCGCTGAAATGTTGTAATTTTTTTCTAAATCCTATTTAAGGTTTGGTGTTCATGGTGGGATCTGCCTAAAGCAAAACAGAGTAGAATGATTACTTCCCATGACTAGAAAATTATACTTCTGTCCACGCACACTAAAACTTCATTTAACCACTTTTTGTAGCTATGTCATGCTTCTGGCTAATATTCACCTTGCAACCAACAATTATTCTTTTTCTTTTTCTTTTGAGAATACTTTTACTAAGACTGTTATTTCCCACTTTATACCTGTGCATTTGGGGCTTATTTCTTAAGTAAATAAAATAAAGTATTTTGCTTTTGTCACTGATTATTTTCATTATTTTCTTTTAGGTTATTAGCTGATGTTGTATCATCTGCATATTTAATAGTAAGCATTCTTTCCATTTCTCCACACAATAAAAACATGGAAGCACTGAATACTCAGAATCAATCCTTGTAATATCCCATGACTTCACATATCTCTCCCTATTTGTATAGGAAAATTTGCGATGCACCAACTATAATTTCCTAACCAGTTCTGTATTGTCCTAACTGTCCTGACATGTACCTCATAATTAAGTAGCCTGTAATCAGCATATCATGGAGTATTTTGTCAAATGTTTTGTTAAAGTTCCCTGATCAGATGATCAGATAAGATTTGTTCTTGAAAAATCTAACCTGATTTATGTTTACGCTTGTGCTTACCTATTGATTTTTATGATTTGATCTAGAACTTGCTCAGACATGAATGCTGAAGGTAATTCCTTCAGATACCTGAGGTGCAGTAAGATAATCTGGTCCTGGAAATGTAAACTCATTCATTGTTAAGAGTTGTAAAGAAGTCATGTTTCTAGCAATCTCAAACTCTCTTCACTGAGCATGTAGGCTTACTTTGTCCCTGAACTAACCATTTCTGTATGGAAATGAGTTTGACTGAAGAAGGAACAGCACAAATCTACTTACGGTTTGTTTATCCTGACCCCTATTAACAGCAGAAATGGCAGATATTTTATTGTGATCAAAAACCAAGAGTCAAGATTAATGTATTTTAAAATATAAAGCAAAAAAGACATATATGCCATACCTTCTTTAAAGAAACACCAAGCACATCATTTCTTACTCTAACTTCAGCTTAATCTGCCAAACTATAAGTGTACAAAACATGGTCCAGGGCTTAGCATGTTCTTTCATCTCAGCCAGTTTAGGCTCCTGTTGATGACAGTGCAATCTTACATGTTGTTGTGGGTGGGAAAGACAACTGTTTGCCTATGACTAAATGTGTATAAGGCTGAGTAGCAAACTCTTGGTGTGCTGAAATGAGTGTCTCCTTCCATGTTACTTTTTCTGGCTGTACCAGTAGGTATATTTCCAGATGAGTTATCTTTTCCAGGGAAAGCCAGTGAGAAAGAGACCTTCAAGGGAAAAAATGTTCCTTTGAACTAAGAGCCGGGTTTGCTAATATCCTTTCTTGGCCATACCTTATTGAAAAGTTTGTTTTGCTTGTTATTTAGTCTTTTAAAATCTTTCATTTACAGAAGTTGTTAAAAATCATTTTGATTGCAGCCAGTAAGACAAGTGTAGAAGCAACATTGGTCTCTGCCAAAAGGATTCTTTCTCCTGGTTCCACATTTTATTTGGAGAGAAAAATCAGAATATTTGATTCTTTCTGTGATCTTCCTGTCATTAATACTGCAGTTGGTATTTCAGTAGCATTAGCAGATTTCTCCAATGTTGCATCCTCCAGTTATTATGGAAAAGCTGTGGTGGCACAGTGGTTAGAATGCAGTATTGCACACTAACTGTGCTCACTGTCAGGAGTTCGATCCTCATCAGGCTCAAGGTTGACTCAGCCTTCCATCTTTCCAAGGTTGGTAAAATGAGGAGCCAGATGGTTGGGGGCAATACGTTGACTCTGTAAACCACTTAGAGAGTAATGTAAAGCACTGTGAAGCGGTATATAAACCTAAGTGCTATTGCTATTTTTGAAGAAAAAAAAAGAGTTGTAATTTCTGAACTTTTATTCCAATATGTCTGAAGGGAGCCATTTGGATAAGATTGATAATTATTATATGAAAACTTTTGAAGTCTGCTGCATAGTAACTAACTGACCCTTGTTTTTCAATTTGGAGATAACAATGGGTTCACAAACACATTTCCTTGGTGTCTGCCACTCTCCTTTAAAAACCTCACACATAGAAAGGATTTCTGAGAATACAGAACTCTTCAAAGCAAAGCATTAGTTTCAAGCGTAACTTGCATTTTGAAGGAAGTTTCCTTGTTGACATTGACGAGAGATATCTTAGAAAAGAAAAGTGGGATGGATGGTGACACTCCTGGACGGGCTTTGCAATTGATCAGCCCCACCATGACAAACGTTTTGTGCTAGTAAGTTTCTCTCTCTCTTAAAATACCTGCCTGTTGGACAAAAAAAATTGAACCGCTAGATCCATTCCCATCAACTCAGGTACCAACATTTAATTTTTGAGGTAATTTGGGGTATTGCTTTAGAAGCGCTGAAGACAGATCATCTGATAGAGCACATGAATTAAAGACCAAAAGTATAAAAATTTGATTCTCATTGCTACTTAGGAATGTGCTTTTTAGATAAGAAGACTTGCCTCCTGAGGAGCTGAGAAGATAGCATAAAGATATAAACAGTGCACTGGCAAAATATCTAGAAAATGTTGATATGTAACTAGATTTGGTAGCAAGGAAATTTGCACTGTCATGAGTAAAAAATAAAAAGCAGTAACAACAATTGTACACTGTCCTCTCTAAAGTACAACGGATTTGTTCAATTCTGGTATTTTAAAATGTGACAAGTTAAAGAAAGTATATTTCAAGACAAAGATATTAAGAGAAACAAATATGTAAAGGATTTCTTTCTCTCTCTCTCTCTCTCCACAGTAATTTTTAGCTCTTGAAAAAGAAATGTTTTTCCCCCCAGAGTGTGATTTGCAGTAGATACACTGTTACAGTTTTAAAATGTATTTTTATTTATTAGAAGATGAAGAGTTTCCAATTTCAATGCTTTAAAAAGAATCCTCAGAAATCATCTGGAGCTGGTGATCCATTAATGCGTAACTTGATATTAAACTTTCAAACTTCATTTTATTACATTTTATTTATTTCATTATTCAGACAATTTCTGTGAAAATTCCACTGGCTTGGTTATCTGTCCAATATCTTGTGCAGCAAAAATAGAAATACATTTTTTTTGTTTCCTTTCAACTTTTACCTTTCTCTATTCCTCCATTCTCATTTTCTCTTAGACCATCTATTACTCAAAGGCATTTTGCCTGGCTAGTTTCCTGCTTTCAGGTATTTCAGAGGGGTTATGCTTTTGATCTTAACATGCTCAGCAAAATAATATTTCTTTTGTTGATTACCTTTTCCGTTTGCAAACACTATGATTCTATACATAAGGTTTTTTGTTTTTTGTTTTTTAAAAAAGCTCTTCCATGAAAGAAAGTGAGTAACATTCCTTAATTGCAGATAATGTTGGCAAGGTTATTTTCATTTTTTTCTAACACACACACACTTTGTACACGCACTCACACAAGCTTGTTCAATTTTCATCCATCAGAATTAGATAACTTTACAGTATTTAGATGGGGACATGGTGGCTCAGTGGCTGAAACACTGAGCTTGTTGATCAGAAAGGCCTGTCATTTGAATCCCTAGTGTTGCATAGCGTAGTGAGCTCCCATTACTTGCCTCAGTTTCTGCCAACCTATCAGTTCAAAAGTATGTAAAAATGTGAGTCGAAAAATAGGGACCATCCTTGGTGGGAAGGTAACAGTGTTCCGTGTGCCTTTGGCATTTAGTCATGCTGGCTACATGACCACAGAATCGTCATCAAGACAGTGCTGGCTCTTTGGCTTAGAAATGGAGATGAGCACTGTCCCTAGAGTCAGAAACGATTAGCACTTACGTGCGAGTTTAGCTTTACCTTTACCTTTACCTTTAGCTTTACTTTACAGTATTTAGTGCATGTCTTCTTTTTGAAGACAAGTGTGTTCTGCCAATCTGCAGTGGACAAGAAACATTTCAAAAACAAAATGAGAGTAATTCTACAAACTTGATTGAACAAGGCCCTCATGAGCTAAGCATTCCAACCAGTTCAGTTTTGTTTTCTACCCCGTCATCATCATTGTGGTGATGGTAAGTTTTTAATCAAATGGGAACAAAATTATTTATCTTTAAAACAATTCAATGTGCCTCAGCTGGAGATTGGGTAAGTACAGTTTTTTTTTTAAGTGTAAAATACAAGGGATGTCTAGAGTTGAACTTCTAAGAATTTTTAAGTAGGTTGGTAGACCCTTAAACTCTGTCAATTTCAGTCTTGTCAGGAATGACCCAAACACACGTGTGTCCAATCACATTTGGACAATAAAGAATTCTATTCTATTCTATTCTATTCTATTCCACACTTCCTCCTCAAAAGAACATTTCAGTATTAAAAATGCCTTTTGGTTTTCCACTGAGCTGATGTAGAGAATTTAAAAAGCAGTGCAAACTAAATATGAGTAAATGCCAGAAAATCCAGCACTTGCCCATCGTACAGTGAAATGAAGGTGTAAAATCAGCCTTACCTCCATGTAATGATTTTGTAGCGTACGGTAAGAGGAAGAAGGCTTTCAAGGCCCTCTCCAACTGTTAACTTTAACACTCATCCCTAATAAATTCTGACTGGAAGTGTGCAACCTTGTTGAAAATGCACTGCTAAAATGCACTGTTTCCTGTAATCTATGTCTGAATGCATGATAACCAAGTCGAAAATCAAATTATCTGTGTTGCAAAGACTATTACAGTGTGAATGCTACCTGCTGTGCTGTGAATGGATCTTATAAACAAAATTAAGTCTCTTCTTTTGTGTGTGCGTGAACACATACACAGACATACATATTGTCGTCTGCCCTCTGATTATCACAGTTGCTTTTCTTTATCGGGGATGATATCTCTAGTGACAGTTCTCTGAACCTTTCATCAGAAGACCCGCCAGTGAAAGGTGTAGCATGAATAATGCAACGAGAGGGGAAGGACCTCACCATTTAAATGTTCTGATTAATTAAAGCTATTAGATGAGAACTTCCTCATCTAATAGATTCACATTTCTTCAAAATAATCCTGATTAAAAAGGTTGTTGTACAAAAAACACATATTTGACCATTAAGCATCTATTTTCCTTTAACTGGACCAGTGCAGCCTATGAGGTGAATATCATAAGCACAAACAAGCACCAATATCCACGTAGACATCACCTTTGCTCTTATTTGAACCTCTTTCATTTATCATTGCCAGTCACATGAACAGCAACTTTTTAAATATAAAACACAAGTACAGTATAAAAATTCAATATTTTAACAATAAACATTAATCTAGTATGGGATTAGTCTGTCAAAATAGAAAAATAACAGAACGTCTTATATTTCCTGGCTGTCTTTATCCAGAAAAAAACAGTTAATCACTAGTATTTACAAAAAACCAACCCACGCCAACCAACACCACAATTACCACTCAAATCACTCAGAAACAGGCATTGGTTTGGTTGCCGGTAAGAGGCATGAAGTTGAAACAGGATAGAAGGTAACAGAATGAAAAACATAAAATAAGATTTTGAGATACATAAGTATCCCTTAAAGACAATCCAATGGAATGAAAATAGAAAAACCATAGACTTTGAAGCCAACAAAGAGAAAAAGATGGCATGGGAAAAAAAATCAATATGGAAATAGCTGGTCTAGAAAACTTTATTAGTAATTGACTATCATTGAGTGTTGTACCTTGTGATTCCTGATGAATATACAGTTTTCTTTGTTGTACACCGAGAGCATATGCACCGAAGACAAATTCCTTGTGTGTCCAATCACATTTGGCCAATAAAGAATTCTATTCTATTCTATTCTATTCTATTCTATTCTATTCTATTCTATTCTATTCTATTTTCTCCTAGCCAGATGATAACTGGCTTATTGTCAGAAATGTTGCTGTACTTCGGTTATACATTATTATAATTATGACTAAATATGACCAATTAATTTTTCAATTTACTATATTATAAAGTTATAGATTATTGTATAATAATCTATGCTTATGATATAGTTTACAGATGTCAAATTATTTTTTAATCAAATAAGACTAAAACAACTATTTTGTTTCTTATTCCATTATTTCTTTTGACCTTAACTAGGCTTACCTCACAACCTGACTTTTAAGTTTAAGAGTTTCTTTTCATTAAAAATTAAAAAATGAGAAGCTAGCATGCTATAAAACAAGCAACACTCCCCACCCCTTTACCACTTTAATAGCACCTTTATTTACAGGAATAGCCTTGGGCCCCTTATCAGCTCATACAAGTAATTTTCAAAACTAAGAATGATGTGTGGCTATAGACAGTTTTGTCTACAAGTGTACAGTGTAGGCTCAGGAAACTAACTAGGATCAAAGTGTTTGGAGAAAAGTAAGCTAGGATAGAAGACAACTTCTTGGTAGGGAAGTGCTGGCAAATGAATGGCTATTTTGTGCCTGCAACTTGTCTCAAAATTTCACATTTACCCACAATCCCCAACAGAATGAGAAATCAGTTGTAATCAAAAAGCAGATCAAATATGTTACAGCTTAGTCAGCTGCTGACTTAGCCACTGAATAATTTGCAAAGCTTTTAAGAAATGAAATCTACTCCCAAATTAAAAAAGTAGGCATGGATGTTTGTGACTGGTCATCAGAAATATCATAGCAGTTATTCAGTCAGTACACAAGTTTCTCTAAAAGAAACTCTGAATGTGTCCACTAGCTTCAATGGTTCTCTCTTGTTCAAACATCACCAACAGTTTTAAAGAAAGGCTTTGCACTCACACTCACTTGTTTTCAATTGGCATTTTTCCTGTAGCCTTGTGGTTTCTCTTAGGACCGAGAAAAATGTAATTCCAATCCAGCCATTGGGAAAAGAAAATTCTTAAGACAACGAAAAACTCTAGCCATAATTATCCAAATCATAAATCCATTCATCTTCTTGCAAGGAAGGGAGTTTGTTTCAGGCTTGCTTTGAATACAATAGGAGGTTAAATCCTGGGGTAGGAGGAATGGGCGGAATGGTTTTGACTCAATAATTAGATGGTATGAATGAATAACATCAAGGTGCATTCAGCTATTTTGATGCCATACAAGGTAAAGTCACTGGACAATCTCATTGAAGGAAATGATAAGTATGACACTGGTGGATCACCAATCTCTCTTGGCAGCCTCAGCCCATGCAGCTGCCAAATGTCAGATGTCTCGGTCATGATTTTTGGAAAGGAGAAAACAAACCGAGTGAATTATGAAGGTTACAGTGACCAAACAGAGTTTGTTACTCTGTTAACAAGGTGGGGGAAGAGGGTTTTGTTTTTTGTTTTTTTCATTATGAAGAGAAGCAGACTAAGTTCTAATGTGGGATTCCTGATAATGATGAAAATAATCATGGCAGTACATTCTCTTTCAGGTGACTGTTTCACAAAGAAGAATGCAAGACAATCCTTACTGGATGAATTTTATTTATCTGGAACTTGAAGATATAAGAAATATTCTGTTGCATCAAGTCCAAGGTCCATCTGATCATTTTTTTTAACCAATTGGTGATTTACTGGAGTAATCTGCAAGGAAGATATGGGAGCTATTCCAATTTCTATTTTTAAAAGTTAACGTTATTATTCCACTCCCCGCCCCCATCCTGCCCTTATCCAAATACAGTACACAATTAATGATAGCTCACTTAATTTGGGAATCCATCTACAGGTAGAACTGGGTCAATCAGTTCTTTGGATCCTTATTTTTGAGTCTTGCAAAATTCTACTTCCTATATAAAACAGAAACAATATTCATGGAAGGTGGATGGGTAAAATTGTAGTTCAGATGTACTGAGCTACAACTTTTAACGACTGTGATAAGCCACACACCAATGATGAGATGCTAGAGTTAATCAATGTATGGATAGCTAGCTTTGCACAAGCATTATAAATTTATTCAGCTATTTAACTATTTTTGGGTGTTTTTTTTGCTCAAAACATTTACTTCTTACTCTAAAATTTGTTCTTTGAAAGACCATAGCAGAAGAATGTCAAGCAAGCAAGGGATTAAAAAAAGTTAAAATGACAGCTATAAACATGTGATTGCAGCCCATCTGTTTTCTCATTCGCTAAAAAGAAAAGGGGTGGGACTTCATCCATAGATTTGTGACTACTATCTTAACTTTTTTGATGTCCCTGTAGTTATCCCTGTGTAGCAAGCTATCTCTTGGAAGCTTTTTAAACACATATTTGGAGTTATACTGATGTGGCTATCGTATCTTTCTGTCAACCAATTTATGAAATTGTATGGTACTAAGAAATTTAGAAATCCAATAAAATAATATAAAACTGTTGCTGTTTCCATTTTCTTTTCAACTTCCTTTTCAAACGTAGCATGAACTTTAAGGAAACTTTGAGAAGCCAAAGAGTTGAAATCTAGTCCTAGTTATATTGATAACATTTCTATGATTTTGTTCTGTTCTTATGATAAGAGAAGAGAAAACATATTCAACATTGGTGAATCTGAGCAACTTGGTCAGCAAAATGCTATGCACATTTTAGGGTACAGTAGAGAAGTGCCGGCTATTTGGGGAGAGAGGAGAGTTTTGAGAGGGGATTGATTAAGAGTGGATCATTGGGTAGTTATATTGGTTGTTTCTCACCACACAATGGAAATAGCATTTGTTGTTTGGACTCCCAATCAAGACCAGTGTTATCAGAACCACCCCGTCTGGACCCAAGTTCAGTGAGACATTTTTAAAGACAGAAGGCCTCTTTCCACCTCCTTGTTGGTCTCTTCACTTTGATCTAATGAGTACTTCTGCAATATCTCACTCCAATTGAGTGAGTTGGATTGAACCTGTTAAGTAAAACCCTTATTAATTTAATTTAATTTAATTTAAGTTA